>OW618043.2:16872858-17153335 GCA_939531255.2 Thera britannica | reverse complement strand
AGACCCACCACAATGAAAACATTGGTTTTTTCCAATAAAATAAATACAATGTAACTATCTCATCAGCCCACCCAGGCGATACCTATTTAAAACACAATGTAGGCGACCACCGCACCCGACCAGATAATTAAGAAAATGAACCTATTTTTCTAGGCTATTTTTTTTGCACTTTTCAGCGGCGCAGCAAAAGACCTCAATCATGCAGTCCAGCTAGTAGGCTACGACCTCAGCGCTGAGGTCCCCTATTACATAGCCAAGAACTCCTGGGGCAGTGACTTTGGGAACGGTGGTTACCTGATGCTGGCCATTGGCACCAACATATGCGGCCTGGCCAATGAGGTCGCGACTATGGACGTCAAGTAGATATAACGTAGCTATAGTCATTATATAGAAAAAACGGGTATTTATCGCGATTACCTTTATTATACAATTGCGACTGCCTAACTCCAATGATCTGACTGACCACGGCTGTTGTAGCACGGTCGAAACGTCGAGAAATATTAAGGTAATCGCGATAAATACCTGTTTTTAAACGACTTCCAATCAAACAGGAGGAGGTTCTCAATTCGGTTGTATTTTTTTTTATGTTTGTTACCGCATTACTTCTACATTTGTGAGCCGATTTGAAAAAAAAAAAATATCTGAAAGGTACTGCTTCCAGATTGGTCCCATTTTAATTTTATTAAAATCGGACTTGCCATTTTTTTTAAATAATTTTTTAAATGTTTGTAACTGCATGCCTCCGTCATTTATGAACCGATTTAGAAAATTATTTTTTTATTTGGAAGGTTATTTTTACGTCCAGATTGTCCCAAACTTTCATTAAAATCAGTTTAGACGTTTGGCAATGAAGTCGGTTTCTCTAGTTTTTTAAACTTATAATTATTTCCATCTAATTATGGATAACGATCGCGTTAATTTTAAATGTGCTATAGCAATATAGTAAGTCCAATAAAATAAGTATATAGTATATCACTAAGGGCTGATTTTCCATCTACGGAATAAGGATATTCGTCAAATAAAAATGTATTTTCTTGTTTTTGACAAGCCCAAAAATGAGAAGGATATACAGGCTGGTTGTTTGAAAAGGGCGGTGATGACCAAGTCCGAAACCACGAGGGTTAGAGAAAAGTCGTGGAAGGAGTATTAACTGCAATTTTTTTTTTTACTTTTACTTTAAAAGTTTGAACACGAGAGATTTTCTTCCGTGTAAAAAAAAATTCATTTGCCAAGATTGGTTCCTTATCAGCATCAAAATCCATTGGTTGAATCATACAAGGTGTAGTTTTTTTTTATCATTCGGGTCCATTTCCGGTAAAAGTAAAAGATTTCTGAAAAAATAAATATGTAGTTTTTTTTTCTTATAAATCGAGGGCATGACTCCTTCAACGACTTTTCCCTAACTCTCGCGGTTTTGGACTTGACCATCACCGCCCTTCTCAAAAAGCATCATGCATGTTTAGCTGACGGATTAATTTATACGTAGATTGGAAATTGAGCCATTAATAAAACTCATTGAAGTTTTCTTAGAAGACTGAACGTGCCTTCTCGAATTTGAATTTTTAGTATTGCATTTACTTATCAGTTTGTAAATTGCAATTTTTTTATCTTGCTAGCGGTTTACCGCCCTGTATTGTATATATTTTGTAACGTATTTGTATGCGAAAACCATACGTTGATTGTAGTTATACAAATGTTGTATGCCTCAACTTGATGGCAGTAGCAGTGCATCGTAGGGCACGTTTTCTATGATACTTTATTTTAGATAAGAATTTTAACGTTTCGTATTTTTATTATATTTTTTTTACTCCTATAATACTCAAAAAATGTGTTGTATCTTCTTCTAAAATTCGTCATATTGGTACATTATTGTTTGTAATTAACCAAGAATTGAAAGGGGCCTCTTTGGAGCGCACTCAAAATCCTTCCACTACACTGGTTCGCAAGAACTAGTGAAACGAATAAGAAGAAGACTCATTTAATACTCAAAAAATGTGTTGATACTAAATAAGCCTGATTCTAAATTAAAATAAATTAACTTTGTAGTTACCGTCCAAAAGAAGTCATATAAAAAACTTATGTGCCTTACCTAGTTCGTAAGTTTTATATACAATTTATATGTATAAGTATCTTATATCTGAAAAGAAAGTTATTTAATGAATACCTTTCTTTTAAGTACTTTACAAAGTAGGCAACTATTAAAAAATAAGTTGATTAAATGGAAAATATGAAAAAACAGGACTACTATATCTGTAGGTATATAAATATGCCGTGCGATAATATAAATTACGGTATAAGTTGGTGACGTCATAGAAATATATATTATAGCTGCATGTGCGGTCACTTGAATATTTGTATAGAAAATGTATCGTAATATACCTTGCTATAATTTATATGTATAAATATATTATAGCTACGTGTGTGACGGGCTTTAGATATAATTTCAGTCAATAGCATGAAATATAAGTATTATATCAGCTATCTGGTTCCCATAGTACAAGCTCTGCTTAATTTGGGGCTAGATAGTGTTGTGAGGATTGTCCACAATATTTATTTATTACAGTGCCATATAAACTGAATTGTAAACAAAACCTGAATCTCAGCTTAAATTAATGTTAAGTTTTAAATGCAATATAAATATTTGAATAATTGTAATTGTTTTATTAACCTAACTCGATATAACTTTTAAAACTATCATGGTTTTTAACACTATTTTTATGAACACCATTGGAACCATTAGTAGTGTCCATTAGTGTCAAAACCAATAAAAGAGTGCGAAAGAGGGTAGATCGATTTGTCTGCCAATAACATTTCTTTTACTCGTGGACTTCAGTTCAACCGTGATCATGGTGCATGCAACTGTGTTGAAAACTCGGGAGTTAAAACTTACAAAATGTGATCATGTAATGAATATTCCCTTGTTCATTAAAACCTAACTCGACTTCAGGAAAGTGATGCTTACAGGAAGAACTGAAACCACACAGTGGTGCTAAAAATAAACAGCAAAACGTCACTGTTAAAGCTATCGGGACGGGAGGCGATAATGTACATCACGATATTGTACACCCCGTTATTACGATGCCAGTTAAGCTACATGTAGGTACAATTTCAATTTCAATAGCCGTTATTAACAATCTTAAAATTAGTTTTACAAAATAGAAGTACTTAATAATCTATAGTAGTAAGCTTGCTTTCCAGCAAAGGCCTCCCCCAAACTCCATGATTGATGTGCTTCCATTATTTTTTTTTTTTTGTTTGTAAAATGAGTCTTTTACTTCTTTCAGGCATTTCACTCAGACCCAAGATATCCCATTCCTCTCTTGAATACTGTGTTTTTTTATCTATTTTTATTTTTTTTCCATTTTATGCATTTTTTTGCATATCTGGGGGGGTTACCAAGGAATATAATACTCTCTACGAGAGGGGGTTACACTGTAGCAATTCAAACATTAATTTTTACATTTTTGTTCTGGCACTAGAGACTTATACTTGCCCTTGATACTTTATAGGGCGGATCCGACTAGGATTGGTTAGGTTATGATGAAAGAACATAAAAATACGCACACGGCGATCGAGCGTGGTATCCTTTGGTAGGGAAACCGGCATGTCGTAGAACCTGAAGTTTGAAAACAATGTGCCACGTGCACGAAAGAAGCATCTCTGAGGCGCACTTAACATCCTTTCGCCACACTGGTTCGAAAAAACTAGTGACACGAAGGAGAAGAGGAGAATGAGTTGTTTTAATTGCAATCTGGTTAAATTATTCATACTCATATTATTTATTGCAATTAGTATGTTACCTGGGGCCTTATTCTCGGGCCGATCTCGATCATTTTGCAATTTTATTTTATTGCTTCTTTTCGAAGAGAGAATGCCAGATTTCCTTGAGTAATTCATCAACGACCTCATCGTAAAAGCCTCGACAGCTACGATATACGGAAAACGTAGAAAAAGTGCGGGGTTGAGAAAAAAAGCAATAAAATAAAATTTCAAAATGATCGAGATCGGCCCGAGAATAAGCCCCCTGGTGATGTCATAGGTCATGAGGAAGGAATACATAAAAGGTCCTTAGGTTTCTGTTTGTATGAACATATTATGCTATGTGTGTGAGCATTTTTGAGGTGGGGAAAACCAATAAACTCGTCACCGTCATGCGACACTTCGGCAAAGATCGACGAACTTTGCCAAATGTAGTTATTTTTTGAAAATTAAAATGAGGTCTGAGTGAAATTGTGTGTGTCAATTTTATTTCTCTCATACCTCTCGTCATGCACCCCTGGTCAACACGTTGTGCTACTGGACGTCCAACCAACACCACCTGTCGTCAGCACGTACCAAGTTGGTTGTATAAAAAAAAATAGTACTTTTTAAACTTTTGCGATCTTAAAACATAATTTATACTATGACACGGGTATTTATCGCGTACCTATATTACCTTATTTTATTTATTTTCCCGACGTTTCGGCTATGTTGCAATAACAAAAAAAAAATTGTCCAGAAGTCCCACTTCATTTACAACATTTCCTCCACGAAATGTAGTTTTCGTTTTGCCTATTTGTCCCTCTCGTATGGAGAAAAGATGAGACAACATAAATACGTTACGTAGAAACGATCGAAACGCGTTATTGTCCCATCTATTTTCCATACAAAAGAGAGAGACATGTGCTCACACGAAAACCACATTTGGTAGACGAAATGTGTAGCGAAACTCCGACTTCGGGTACTGTTATTACTTAACCATTACACCGTAGTTATTTGTGTATTAACCAATTAATTTTCCTGTAATGACATTTTACCTATCAATTTTGATTACATCACACGTATTTAATTCCGATAATGTCATATAAACCGCTGTATGGTGTAATATTTTTATGTGGATTAATTGCTGTTAGATATCGATATTTGGATAATGTGGATTACAGAGCTATTCGTTTTAACGATTATTTAAGGAATTTCAACAAAAGTTATGGTGAAGAAGAGTTTTGGCGGAGAATGCTGTATTTTGAGGTGAGTCAGACATATTTTGCGAGTAAATAGTAATAATATCTATTTAATTTAGGCCACAACAGTAATTAAAATAAAAACATGGCCTCTCAGCTCAGTTGGTAGTAGTTCTGCCTTCTGCGCCGTAGGTCGTGGGTTCGATCCCCACCGAGACCAAATATTTGTGTGGTGAACACCGATGATTGTTCTCTGTCTGGGTGTTATAATGTATTTTAAGTATGTATTTACAAAAAATAATAATCATATAATCCAACTAATATTAAAAACTCGAAAGTTTGTGAGTATGGATGGATGGATGTTTGTTACTCAATAACACTAGAAATTTCATCGCTCAATCGCATAATTTCGTCAATTAATGATCGATTTAGTAGACTCTTTTATTATCTGAAAGGTTCAGGGGCCTAATTCTCGGGCCGACCGAGATTTTCAATTGGCATTGCACAACCCCGCAATTTTTCTAAGTTCTCCGTATATCGTAGCTGCGATATAATATGCAGGCTTTTACGATGAGGTCGTCTATTAATATGTACTCAAGGAAATCATCCATTCTCTCTTCGAAAATAAGCAATAAAATAAAATTGCAAAATGATCGAGATGAGCCGAGAATTAGGCCACAGATTGGTCTCATTGAAATTTCTTCAAAATCCGAAACAGTTTGGCCATGAAGTTTCTCAAGTTTTGACGTGATAACGTCTTATAAATCGATGGAGCCGGCTGCACGCACGAAAAAACATGACTCATGCGTATCGTTACGTCGTTTCGTCGTTCCATTTACCTGAGCCCGAGCCCGGGTCGGGTTATGGGTAAGGGTAAATGAGGGTAAAGGTAAATGAGGGTAAGGGTAAATGAGGGTAATGGTAAGGGTTCGGTCGGGTTCCGGGTCCGGGTCCGAGTCCGAGTCCGAGTCCGAGTCCGAGTCCGAGTCCGAGTCCGAGTCCGAGTCCGAGTCCGAGTCCGAGTCCGAGTCCGAGTCCGAGTCCGAGTCCGAGAGTCCACGAGTCCGCGAGTATTTTCTTATGACGTTATCACGTTCAACTATCGTCAGTAAACCGACTTTACAGACAACCGATTTTTTTTTTTTATTGCAGGAATCCTTAGAAGAAATTGAAAGACTAAACTATGGGCCACTCAGCACTGGCGCCATGCATGGCCTGACCAAGTTTTCTGACTGGCACAAAGAGGAATTCAACGATGTAATGCTGCTAAAAGGCGGAAGTCCCTGTAGGCATTACCTTCGCAATCCTTGTTCTCATGGTTTAGATATCGTACAACAAGATGGTCGAACCTATAAAAACATTAAGAATATTCCAGATAGTTTGGACTGGTAAGTGCCCTACAAAGCACCTTACAATATGCTACCACTTATATAACAGGGTGTTTGGTAGCTCGATGCAAAGCCGAAAGGGGAAGATAGGCCAGACACTTTAGAACCATTTAGGCCATACTTATGTTAGGCGAAGTCCAACGGTTTTTTTTAACGAATTTTTTGTGTTTTGTTTAATAAAACCCAAAATTTTACATTTAATGGCTAATAATTGCCAGTTTTATTGATAAATGTTTTTTTATTTATTTATTTTGATAAAAGTAATGTGTAAGCAATCTAACGAATCATGGTCTAAGCCTCTGCGTCATCAGACATTTTTTATACAGACACTTTAAGTTACGAAAATTTTCTGAAAATTAATGAAACAGATTTTTGACGCTAAGTTAAAAAAAAGCGGTGAGTGCGTTTTTTGTTCAAACCTTTTTGAAAACATGCTTGGCTATCTTGGAGGAATTAGAAATGGAGGCGTCAACGTTTAAATCCACGAACAATATTTTCTGCCAAAATTGAAGGGGGACGAGGTAAACACGCATGGCACACGCGCATAGCCAAATCCTATTCATGTAAACACACACATTGACAATCCCGCACACGATCTTAAAATTTGCACACAGATAAAAAATATAACGTAGTTACGCAATGTCAAGACTCACATTAGGATAATCTCTAGTGATGGGCATTCAGTAAGACCGGTAAATTGAACGATGAATAAAATAATGAATGAAATGGGTTTTTAGGTACAGGTAATTTAAATAAGTTATGCACAACAGGTTTCACATTTTGTAACAGTCAGAAAATAAAAGAGCTGAATTTAGTTGTTATGTTTTATTAATGGTTATAAGTTTGAATCAATAGTTCTTAACATGTTATAGCATAGTACACATAAGTTAAGTCTTTTACTGAATAATTGAAAAAAATGTATTAAGTGAAATCACATTACATCGTCAGCCTTCACATCACAGCGAAGTTTGTAGTTCTGCCTTCTGCGCTGGAGGCGTTGGTTCGATTCCCACCGAGCACAAATATTTGTGTGGTGAACGCAGATGTTTGTTTGCCCGAGTTTGAGAACTTTCTGCAAAATGTTCCGAGCAAATCACACTCGTTCTTGTTGCATGCCAAGTTGTTTTTGGCCAAAAAATGTTGTCCACTCTTCAAGCAACAGGGTTTTTTGGAAACCTGCACAGGACGTAAAAGAAATATAAAATAGGCAAAAAAATGTTTTCACTACGCCCACGACTTTATTTTTGAGTATGATGTCATGTCCTATTTTATACATTGATGAGTAGAGGGTTTGATGACTGGTACCTAGGATACCCATATTGTGGGATTTGTGAATAAATTTAATCCGATATTTCGTGGCGGCAGCCATCTTGGACCGATTTTCATCAAAAATAGCTAAGAACACTCCCGACTATTCACCTTTCAAACAAACAAAAAACTAAATTAAAATCGGTTGATTCGTTCGGGAACTACGATGAGACAGACAGACACCGCAAACTCATAACATCCCGTCGTTTTTACGTCGGGGGTTAAAAAGCACTAAATATGTAATTGGACAACACATTATGTGATAATAAATTAACGTTTATTTTATCATTCATTCATTCATCAATTTCATTAAACTTTTCCCAACACTATGCCTTCTACCAAGGTGTAATCTTTGTCGTAATACTGTCGCTAATCTGTCGCAACCGGTATTTCTTTTGAACTAAAATTCTACAAAATTACAAACACAATTGACAAAATAATACTCACTTGTGGTAGGAAATACCATGTTCCCGGAAGTTTGATGTCTCTGATCGTCTTTTACAAGAAACTACCATGCAATTCACCATTTTCACGGAGCTCCACTTCGCGACATGAAACGACACACAATGGCTGCGGTTGCGAGTGAAACAGTTTTATTAAAAGGATATGATCGAGATCGGTAGATGACCGGCAGAGGGGAAAGCCCTGTTTTGACATCTCCATTTCTAATTCCTCCAAGTTGGCTATTGATCTTTCATTTGAAGTATCATTTATGCGGTTAAGTTACAAATTAATGAAATAAGGACCTACAAACCAGATCGAGGGAGAAAATTTAAATTTCTAGATATTGTAATAAAACAAAATTTTAGTTCTTATTATTTATTTATTCATGCTCATAATGATTGCCGCGATTCCTAACACAAGCACGGGCCCGTCTTCTCACTGCCGTTGTAGTTATTTTCAACCTCATCTCCAGCTTCATCGTTTCGAACGCTGAAATAATTCTTTCTTTTAATTCTTCTTTTGTGTTTATTTCCACATTAGTGTAAACTAGTTCCTTGGCTCGACCCCACACGAAAAAGTCCAGCGGGGCTAGGTCTGGAGACCGAGCGGGCCAGGGGATGGGCCCATCTCTACCGGTCCAACTGTGTGGGAAGCAATTATTCAGGTGTTCCCTCACAATTAATGTCCAATGCGCTGGACAGCCGTCTTGCTGGAAAATTACTTCTCGTTCCGCATTAAATATCGGAGCACAATATGTGGAAATTAACACAAAAGAAGAATTAAAAGAAAGAATTATTTCAGCGTTCGAAACGATGAAGCTGGAGATGAGGTTGAAAATAACTACAACGGCAGTGAGAAGACGGGCCCGTGCTTGTGTTAGGAATCGCGGCAATCATTATGAGCATGAATAAATAAATAATAAGAACTAAAATTTTGTTTTATTACAATATCTAGAAATTTAAATTTTCTCCCTCGATCTGGTTTGTAGGTCCTTATTTCTTTAATTTGTAACTTAACCGCATAAATGATACTTCAAATGAAAGATCAATAGCCAAGCATGTTTTCAAAAAGGTTTGAACAAAAAACGCACGCACCGTTTTTTTTTAACTTAGCGTCAAAAATCTGTTTCATTAATTTTCAGAAAATTTTCGTAACTTAAAGTGTCTGTATAAAAAATGTCTGATGACGCAGAGGCTTAGACCATGATTCGTTAAATTGCTTACACATTACTTTTATCAAAATAAATAAAAAAAAAAACATTTTTCAATAAAACTGGCAATTATTAGCCATTAAATGTAAAATTTTGGGTTTTATCAAACAATACACAAATAATTCGGTAAAAAAAAAACCGTTGGACTTCGCCTAACATAAGTATGGCCTAAATGGTTCTAAAGTGTCTGGCCTATCTTCCCCTTTCGGCTTTGCATCGAGCTACCAAACACCCTGTATAATACTAGCAGCCCGTCCCGGCTTCGCACGGGGTAGACAATATTGTTGTACATTATTTTGTTCTATCGTTAATAGTTTCGGCAGCGCATTCCACGAAAGACATTTTAAGACTCATTTTTCTACACCTTCGGTTACATTGTTCAAATTTTACCAAGGATCCCTAATTTTTTTCAAAATGAAATGTAGCCTATGTCAAATTGGAAGAATGTAGCATTCTATTGGTGAAAGAATTTTTTAAATCAGCACTTTTTGAGCCTATTCATTACAAACATACAAAAATAGGTACAAATCTTTCCTCTTTATAATATTAGTATAGATATATAGTACCTGAGGTATATCATAATATGGTTTATTTTACAGGAGAAAGGAGGATCGAGTGATAGGACCTGTTAAAAATCAGAAGCTGTGCAAAGGATGCTGGGCGTTCGGTATAGTCGGCGTGATGGAAGCCATGGCGGCTATCAGTAAAATTGGATATGATACCCTGAGCATTCAGGTATAAGTCATCATCAGTTCAAAACATCAGTAGGCCTACCACAAGCTCTGTCTCTGGCTCTGGTTTTGAGTCTGTGTAAGTGTTGACTAAATAAATCCTACGTCGAAACATCACACGCCCAGTATCAGTATAATACACTGGTGAGCACTCACACAGACTCAAAACCAGAGAGAGAGCCAGACAGAGCTTTTGGTAGGCCTACAGCTGCATATAGGAATCTTCTACACATTTCCAGGAATACCGATTTTGAGCCCTCAGCCCGTGGTCGCCATTCGAGAACCTTTATTCTCCAACCGTTTCGGTTCTTCGAGCTATAAGACCACTTCGGCATTTTTTTTTTTTACAAAATAGTGGTCTATACTTTGTCTATGAGTATAGCGATGTCGCTTCAACGGTGCCGCAGCGGAGGTGTGCCACGAGCGTCAATTGTATAGACTAGCGGAATGGGCATCGGAACCTTAAGCTTTGTCAATTTCTACAAACTCGTGCAAAAACAAGGCGGCACCGCAACATAGGTACTGGCGGCCAAAGGGTGGAGGTGTGGCTGTCATCGGTGCAGCTGGCCTATCATGAGCTTCATAATAATATGGTTATGGTTATGGCTGTCAAAATTGTGTCAACAGTGTCAACACATTCAAACCAAAGAAGAAAATTAATGTGTGGGTCAGCCTATCTATACACAATTTGACAGCCATAGCTATAACCATTTGGAGCTCGTGGTAGCCTTGCAGATCGACGAAACCGCGCGATGAAAGAGATGGAATATAGTCAAATCTATGCGTTACAGGCAGTTTTTCTAGTGTTCCGCATCTCCTACATGGACAAGACATGACGAAATTACTGCGGTACCGCTGTAACGGTTCCGCAGCGGAGGTGTGCTACGTTCATCAAATCAAAACAGCGAAGCTGCTTCACGACAGAAATAGTTAAGGTGGCAGTACTTCCCCAGACGAGCTACACACAAAGAGCTCAATACTCAATACTCAATACTCAATACTCAATATATTTATTGCTTTACACATGGTTAAGTTTGTACATACATAGTTTTTAGGTGTAAGTAGGTATCACATGGACCCTGCATAGGGTATAGCAAACATGGAGGCAGGCCGAGGTTTTAAGGTAAGTAGGTACTTTCGATTAAACTATATATATTATTATGTAGTAATCTTGATATTTAGGATTGTGATGTACCTTATCTTGGTAGGTAGTTATTGTGCCGGTTATTGTCTAGTTTTTGATGTCAAAATTTTATGCAGGTATCATGTCAAAGTTGGATTATATAATTAGAGGAAATGTCAAGTTTTTATTCTAAATAGTCTTTGATGTCATAATAGCATTTGTCAATTAAAAACGACTTTAGGGATCTGGTGAATAGGGAGCTTTTTTGTATGTTCTTTATTTCAAGAGGAAGTTTGTTATATATTTTGATTGACATTATATAGGGGCCGTCACTACGTATCTTTAGCTGGGATGGTGGTCGTATTATCTTATTCCTACCTGGCCTTAATTCGTATCGTCGGGGTAAGTCGTCCAGGTTAGAGTAGAAATTGGGATATTTTTTAACAAATTTGCATAATTCTAGTATGTATATGGAAGGATATGTCAATATCTTAAGGTCTCGGAGCTCTGCCTACTACTAAAAGTGCTATGCTGTGGTGTGGAAAGTGCTTAAATATTTATTTATTTTGAAATTTCAGCAATTAATAGACTGCTCCCCTATTAACGCTAAATGCCAAGGTGGAAACATTGACACAGCCTTACAACTTCTCTGCTCCACTCATAATTTGACCAAATTGACAACCGAAGAAAAATACCCTCTGAAACTGGTGGATGAAGCATGCAAGAATGGATATAAAGGGAAGAGAGGAATCAAGAACATGGAGATTCTTTGGTAAGAAAACTATTTACTTAGGTAGGTATTGATCGACTGAGCTAAGCGAACGAAGATCTTTCGTACCACTTGGGGGATTAGTCATTGTATTATTATCTTATTTATACCTTTAAACGAGAAAATCTTGTATATATATATATATATATATATATATATATATATAAATAGGATCTCGGAAACTGAGCCAACGATTTTCATGAAATTAAGTATACAGAGGGTTTCGAGGGCGATAAATCGATCTAGCTAGGATTCATTTTCAGAAAATATCGGGTTCTTTCAGTCAAACAACTTTATCGTAATATCATTACTTCTAGCGCCATCTGTTGCTCAGAAGCAAAAACTAAGCTCTGTAAGAACCTGAGAACTCAAGGGTTATGTTTCACAGAGAACGCCATCTACTGACGAGTTTTGGAACTAAATGACTACGTTAACACTCTATAGCAAGTTCCGGAAGTTTCTATCTCATTGCACTCGTGATTTTTTTGATCGTGATGTTAGTAAGATCGAAAAATATTATTTCATCATACAAACGTTATTAAAAAATACCGAGCGAAGCTCGGTCACAAACTGCTAGTTATTTTATAACACAAGCTTATCACTAGTGTAGATACTGCAATACAACAATAACTGTGCACAAGCCAAATTAAATTGCATATAATAACTAGGAACTTCTCCATGTACCCTTATTTTTAGTAGCAACATAATGTGGTTTATATTTCTACCGACCGACGAGCATGTATGAAGAATGTTAAGAGAGTGAATGAAGCGAAAGAGGTGTGTCAGGATCGTAGCAAGTGGAAATCCGTGATCTCTGCCTACCCCCATGGGAATGAGGCGTGTATTTATGTATGTGTGTATGTATTTATACTGAATTGCTTGATTTTTGAATAAAGCTTATTCTATTATCTATCTATTTAGCCCGTATGCACCCACTCGGTATAGGCTTCCTCCCTAATACGCCACTCCTTTCGGTCCTGTGCCAGTCTCCGCCATTGCTGCCCAACTACCCCGTATTAAATAAGGAAAATCCACAAAACACCATTTAGCTCCAAATTAAGCAGAGCTTCAATTATGGGACCCAGCATAGCTGATGTGATACTTGTATTAGGTATAGTGTTTTGTCGTAAACCATGCATAAAATATGTGCATGCCTCCAGCTTCCTTCTACGGAAATTGTGAATTTCAAAAACACCAATATTTAAAGCAAAATTAGAGCAATTTAGATTTGAAGGAAAATTTTGGAGCAAAAAGTCAACGATTCTAGTGTGTTAGTATAGTACCAACAATACCTACACCATGTTATTTCGGGAAAAGTATAGCTTTATCATTTGAATTGTTTTCTAAAGTGTTTTTTGAGTTGTGCTGTGTAGTTTTGAAGGAAAACGCCACCATTTTCTTCAAAGCCAATGACGGCCAACTTGTCTGTACTTTTTCAGCGATTTTAATGACGAAACTATCCTGAAAAACCTGGTGCATGGACCGGTGATGGTAGTGGTCAAGCCTAATGGCTGGATCAACTACGTCGGAGGCATCATATCGAGGAACTGTTTGTAAGTTTATATTCAAATCATTTATTTAGAACAAACTTACATTAACCTTATTAAATTCATTTATGACAGTAGCACTAGCAACTTAAACTCAATAAACTTTTATTCAATACGATACAAGAATCACTTTGAAACGTCTTAAAGCTAGGTGAGTCTAAGTGCCAGTTCCACGCGACCAAGCCTAGAAGAACAGGCAACAAACTACGGCTCGGTTCCTACCGTTTTTTTATATGATTCTTATACAAATCAAAAATAGTCTAAAAGTAGTAGTATAGTAGGCAGTAGTTTTCCATCTAAAAAAGAGTCAAACAGGGAGATCGCCTTTCTCCAATACCCTTTACAATTACGAGCATCCTCCAATTTTATTTCACTTATCTTGCTTTCACTTTTCAGTGACTACAGCCCAGATTTGACACATATCGTCCAGATAGTCGGGTACGATATGACCAGTTCTACCGAAATTCCATACTTCATAATCAAGAACAGCTATGGCAGTGACTGGGGAGAGAATGGCTACATACGCGTTGCAATGGGCAAAAGTAAGAACTTGTGTGGTCTGTACGATCACATGGCGTGGTTGGATGTTGAGTAATAAATGATTTTGTAGTTGAAAACGCCTTTTTTCTGGTTAGACTTTTTACTTATGGCCTGCATACACCTATCCTGGATTTTTCTTATAACCCGTTCAGTATCTAATAAATGACAGTAAATTGATATTGAATTGGTCGATGAGCAATCCGTGAAACCAGCCCTAAATAATGTTAAGGTACTTCTTCTTCTGGTTCTTTGAAACCAGTGCGGTGAAAGTATTTCAAGTGCGCCTTTAGAGATGCTCCTTTCGTGCACTCGTTGTAGGTGGTACAATTAATTTTCAGCAAAGCACTTTTGCTTCTTTTGATGTTTCAGGCGTTTATACATTATAAACCTATGCATAGCGCTTAGGTAGAGATGCTGCACGTCCCAATAGCTCAGTCAGTCAAAGTAAATTGTTCTTTATCACATAAATCACAAGAATTGTTTTGAAGTTCTTTGCTGTGAATCAATGTCATAAAAACGTGGTGGGGGAATAACATCAAACTGGTAGCTTCGTCTAGAAAATATTTTACTTTCTATGTAGATTTTATTTTGTAAATATTATAACGAAAAATCATTTTATTCGCACACTTTCGTCCTGTCAATGACACGCTATCAGTTGTGGGCTGCGGCTAACTTCATTTATAACCGGTGCAAAGATAAGCTAACGTCAGTTGGATACCGGCGTTTGCACAGAGAAGACGTGTAAGTACATTGCTATCAAGTGTTTGTTTTATTATTGTTTGATACGAATTGCGGTCGTTATCTTTTAGATATGAAATGTGGTTATTATTTGGTAGAGAACTCTGAATTAGTTTAACATACCTATAACTTTTAGTAGGAAGTCTTATAATTATGCTTAGTACATTGAAGTAGGTATGTTTATTATTGGCTGTGGGAGACACATTCTGTGTGTTTTATTTTAAGTGTTTTTGTAAGTGTTTTGTCTTGTGTCTAATCTGTTAAGTGTCTTTAAGTAAGTATTGAAATGATTTCGATTAGACAGGCTTGTTAAATAAAACTTGTTACCTACCGTTTGTGTGAAGATAGGTAGGTACTTACCTTTAAAGATCTGGAGTAGTATTTTATACCTTCCATAGGTAGAAAAGCAAGGTGTAGTTGTAGACGACGAACCTGTAGATGGCGCAGCGGTCAGCGCAGCCCCGTACCAAGGGGAAGGTCGCGGGTTCAAATCCCGCTCGGCTCTTAACTTTTGGGACATTATAACTTTTGAAACTATCATGGTTTTTAACACTATTTTTATGAAACAACGGGATATTTACCATGATTAATTTTTATTTTATTTTTTGAGGTGACTTCCGATATTTCGGCACAGTTGCATGCACCATGATGATGAAGTTAACTCAAAAAAAAAAAATATATCATGGTAATTAATCCCGTTGTTTCATAAAAATCGGTTGTCTGTAAAGTCGGTTTACTGACGATAGTTGAACCTGATAACGTCATAAGAAAATACTGATGAAATGGTTGCATTTTTCAAAAGAAAATTTGAGTTTTACTGAATTGAATTGAATGTGAATGAAACTGAATGATACTGAATGAAACTGAATGAAACTGAATGAAACTGAATGAAACTGAATGGAACTGAATGAAACTGAATGAAAATCCGGACCCGGACCCGGACTGAACCCTTACCCTTACCCTCATTTACCTTTACCCTCATTTACCCTTACCCATTACGGGCTCGGGCTCAGGTAAATGGAACGACGAAACGACGTAACGACGCATGAGTCATGTTTTTTCGTGCGTGCAGCCGGCTCCATCGATTTATAAGACGTTATCACGTCAAAATTTTGGGACATAATAAAAAACTTTGTGATTTCCCTAAGTAAACACTATAAAATCAATAAATTATATAGGTTTGTACTAAGTTAATTTTACCTATTTACAGAGTATCAGACACAAAATGGTGACACTAACAGTGGAAGACTTCGGGAGCCACAACGGTGAGACTGTCAAGAAGTTCACTTGGAAGACTTGCAGCGGTCTCTCTCTTAGTGCTATTTCTTATGGCGCTATTATTCAAGCTATTAAGGTACCCGTTTTTATAATTAACAGCCAACAGTAGGGTTTAGGAGATACGGGCAAGAAGAACAATGGGGTTCTTCTTCTCTTACTCCACTTTATGTGGGGTCGGCATAACATGTTCTCTTTTTTTTTACATCTAGTTGGTGGAACAAGCACATGGCCAGTACAGATGTTCAGCCTCACGTACCAGTAATTTGATCGGTCTCTACAACCTTTAAACTGAAACACAGCAATGCTGATTCACGGCAGAAAAAGACATGGTGGTAGTGCGAAGAGCTCTTCTAAAAGAGTCTTACTACTACTAACAGCTTACTAATACTTGTGCTAATTATCTAAAAGACCTGCATAGATCTGTAATAACATGCAATGTTTCCTTTGAATAATGTATCTCTGAGGACGCCAACGGAACTCTTCAATAAATAGGTCAATTGAGTTGAAACTTGGTTAGTACCTAGTTAGTAGGGGATAGCCCAAGTCCATTGCACGTCAGGTAACAGATCGGGGGGTCTGCGACCTGCATTGAGGGTCTAGAAAGGGAAGGTGCCCTAGTGTTCAGGGTGCCTTCAGATGAAGAGGAAAAGGCTTCAGCCCTTCCTTAAGATGGGTCCGCAAGGAAAACCGCTGACGGGGTTGTAGCAAATGAAGAAGAACACCCCAGGGGTTTTAGTCAGTAGCAAGAGTCTGACATAACCCACTAGTTCCCCCAGGTAGTGGGTATGCATAAAGAATTTCTCTTGGGCAAAAAAATATAGTCCATTGCAGTTAGTTCAGTCCTGTAGATAAGTCTGGAGAAAACGTCACGAAAACTCAGTTCAGGGATTACCACTAGTAACTGTTTACAGATGCCAGACCAAAATGGAGTCACAAAAGACATAGTCCTAGGCTTCGATGACCTAGAGAGCTACGTCACTCGGAATAATCCATACCTCGGGGCAGCAGTCGGGCGCTGTGCTAACAGAATAGGAGGTGCTACTTTCGAAATAGACGGCAAAAATTACTGGCTGGTGAAAAATATTGGGGACGATCACTTGCATGGCGGTACTGTTGGCTTCGACAAGGTAAGTCAACCTTTTCAAAGACAAAAATAATTTATCCATTTGAATTGGAATTGGAAGTGTTGGATATGGATGTGGATGGTGGCTTGGCTATAAAAGAAGAGGTAGACCAAAGAAAAGATGGGCGGACTGCATCAAGGATGCAGGAAAGAAGTGAGCACTGAGATGACGAATGATAGAGGTGAGTGGAAGAAGAAAACCTGCACAGAAGATATACCAGAACACCCAGATACTTATAGCACATAGGCTAGGTACTTTTTATCCCGGTTAAATGTATGGTCTCCGTGGGATGGATTGGTTTTTAATCATATGCATAAGAGAAAGTCGTGTTTATATTATAACTCAAGAACGGCTGAGCGGATTTGGCTAAAAATTGGTGGAGAGGTAGCTTAAATCCAGGAAACGGACATTGGATACTTTTTATCCCGAAAATTTAATGGGTACGGGCGAGCGAAGGCTCGGGCGGGTATATATTTTAGTTTTTAAAGTATTTATGCTATGGGCTCTGTATTTTTAAGATCTATGTACTATGTTGCCTGAAATACATGAATAATAATTTATCAGGTTAACTGGCACACCACAATCGCTGGCACTAAGGTGACCTTCAGCTACCTCTCCAAAGACAACGAGGAAGGCTACCCAGGAGACCTCCTCACGAACCTGAGCTATGACGTCACTGATGACGACACACTCCTCATGTCGTTCATCTCTACCACCAGTAGGAAGACAGTGGTGAACCTGACCAATCACTCGTACTTTAACTTAGCGGGTCATGAAGCGGGGGCGCAAGAGATCTTTAATCACGTCATCGCTATTAACGCTGATAAGTAAGTGTTGGTCTGATCTTAATAGTAGGGGAGCCCAAGGGATTTTAGGATTTACTAAAGCGTGGCAGATTAACATTCAGGGGGACCTTGTAACTGGGTTAATAACCTCCACCAAATATGAGTCCCATATAAATAAGGATAAAAGATCAGATTAGTAAAAACGTAGCCATTTGGACGCCACTTTTTCTGGTCCATATCAGGCGTCATGAATATGGAAAATAACAAAAATATAATGTGTTTTTTTTAAGGTATATATACTCATGACCATCTGCTTAATCTGCCTACCGCGTAGATAGAGGATTATAGATAGGTATCTCCTGGTCCATTGCCAGAATCAGGATGGCTGACATATCCAAGGAGTGGAACTCTCTTCCGCCGTCAGTATTTCCGGAACGTTACTTAGTTTTAAGACAAGAGTGAACAGGTGGATTATGACTAAGCATACTCCATCTTAGGCTGCATCCTCACTTTCCATCAGGTGTGATGGCAGCCAAATGCTTAGCTATTTCTATAAAAATAATAATAAAAGTGCTATATCGGCCACCCTGATTCTTCTAAAGCTTCCCCCAGTTTTCTATGTAACTTTCAGCTTGTAAAGAGAGTCTCGCTGAGGCGCTGCGATCCTTTCACCACAATGATTTAAAAGAACTATATAGCGACAAGAAGATGAAGAGTCTAAAAAAAATCATCATCATGTACAGCCCCACTCCACCCACTGCTATGTCACTCTTGGCAATCCCCGGCTAAACTCATCAATTTCCAGGATCACAGAAACCACATCCGAGTCGATCCCAACAGGACGTTTCTTAAAAGTAGGAGGCACTCCCTTTGACCTCCGCGCAGCCACGAAGCTAGGAGACGCCATGGCTAAGGGTGACGAGTTGTTTGATGATAACTTCTGTGTCTCCACTTATGGGAATAAGGTGAGTGAGGACGGAGAGAGGACAACTCTATCTAGCCCCAAATTAAGCCGAGCTTGTACTATGGGAACCTGATTGCTGATATCATACTTTAATACATGTACTTACTTAGAATACAATATAACACCCAGACAGAGAACAAACATCTGCGTTCACCATTCAAATATTGATAGTCGAGCCCACGACCTACAGCGCAAATTAATTCTTGGGTTAAAGGAAAGGACAGGTAGTAAAATCAACATTTTTTTAATTTTAGTCTCCCGGCAGTCATTCCCTTCGTCATTATTAGCTACAAATACTCAGGAATTAGGTTCAACATATAAAATAAAAAATATTTATGAAATGATTTTTTTAAGATTGTCATGAAAATCCCGAGAAAATCGATAAAGTATTTTTTTTTGAATCATTGGCGCGTTGTTACATCTAACAGTCCATTTCTAATCAAAGGCTAGCCGCCTGTCCTTTTTTGACCTTTGATCGGCGCCCGCGCGCCCCACAGCGACACTCTGCGTTCAGTCACCGCCTGGGTGGGGTCATCGTCTTGTTATCCGTGGCAATCATTAGGCAATAAATATTTCGTAAAGAAATGAATAAAATAAAAGTTTTGATACAAAAACTTAAATCAGTTTAGGAATTTAATTGATTCGGCCAAACAAATATTCACGACCCA
Organism: Thera britannica; assembly: GCA_939531255.2. NCBI lineage: Eukaryota > Metazoa > Arthropoda > Insecta > Lepidoptera > Geometridae > Thera > Thera britannica. The sequence continues at coordinate 17,133,778 of OW618043.2, read as the reverse complement.
AAAATTAGGCCCTGTCAGTTTATGTAGCTAATAATGAATAACCCTGTATAAAAATACCGGCGAAATTACAGTGTGATATGTGTCCAATCCGTCGTATCCAATCATTCCAGGGTTTGAACTTTGTGTCCCGTGTGACCCACCCATCATCAGGGCGGTCTCTGGAGGTGTACTCCAACCAGCCAGGGGTCCAGCTGTACACAGCCAACTCCCTACCTTCGCCCGCAGAGCCTGCCTTGGTGGGGAAGTCAGGAGTTGGTTACAGGAAGCATGGTGCATTCTGTCTTGAAACTCAGGTAAGGATACATGATTTTAGGCCGCTGAAATTCTACAATTCAAATTTTTATCATCCGCACTTGATGTGCTGGTTTTTCCGCAAGTAGGCCGCTGGCGGGCCCTTTTGCATGACCCTTGGCACGTGTTGCTCGAACTTTTTTAGGTTCTACTATACGCCGGTTTCCTTACGATGTTATCCTTCACCGTTTTGAGATTACTGGCATAGTGCACATCAATTTTGGACAGAAAAACTCATTGGTACACGACTGGATTTGAACCCACGACCTTCGGATCGGAAGGCCGGGCCGCTACCACTAGACCACCAGTGCTCTCTGTAGGACGTGTCTCCAATACATGAAAATTTGATTGTGTCAGAGCGGGGGCACACGATGCGTTGCGGCGCCGCACCGCAAAGATTTCACCGTGTCAGTGGGCACACGAGCGGTGCGGCGCCGTAACGTTGTTATGTCGCAGCGGCGCCGTAGCACCGTTGGACAGTCTGTTAATGAAAATGGATCGTAAAAGACGTCTATTGTTGGAAACAACTGAGCGGTGCCGCTCCGACGTCGCAACGCATTCACCCCTCCCCGCCTCGTCTTGGTGGTTGCAAGTCCGGTGCGGCGCCGGAGCGCATCGTGTGTCATGCCACAGATATTTCTATGTAAGACGACGCAGCGACACCGCTCCGGCGCCGCACCGCCACCGCAACGCATCGTGTGCCCCCGCTCTTAGTCAAAGTCGAAGTCAAAGATGTATTTAATCAGTAGTATCACAAGGATCACTTTGAAACGTCTTGTAGCTAGGTGAGTCTAAGTGCCAGTTCCACGCGATCACGCGTAGAAGAACAGGCAACAAACTACGGGTTTGTTCCTACCTTTTTAGGGTTCCGTAGCCAAATGGCAAAAACGGAACCCTTATAGATTCGTCATGTCTGTCTGTCTGTCTGTCTGTCTGTCCGGCCGTATCACAGCCATTTTTCTCCAAAACCATAAGAGCTAGACTGATGAAACTTGGTGAGTAGATGTATTCTGTGAACCGCATTAAGGTTTTTGCACAAAATAGAAAAAAAACTATAAATTTTGGGGGTCCCCATACTTGAAACTGAAACTCAACATTTTTTTTTTCATTGAACCCATACGTGTGGGGGTATCTATGGATAGGTCTTCAAAAATGATGTTGAGGTTACTAACATCGTTTTTTTCTAAAATGAATAGTTTGCGCGAGAGACACTTCCAAAGTGGAAAAAACAAAAAAAAATATATGTTGTACATTACTATGCAAAGTTCCAACGATATTTGGTTTGAACGAGATCTAGTAGGTAGTTTTTTTTATACGTCATAAATCGTAAACCGCGATTTACCTTTCGACGAACTACAAAAACCTTTATATTATGTTATTTGATGCTACGGAACGCTTCATGGGCGAGTCTGACTCGCACTTGGCTGCTTTTTTTTGTATGATCCTTCTACAAAACAAAAATGATAACAATAGCAGTGAAGTTCCAGTGTGGTGCCACTTCACTAAGTGCGAAGTAGGCAATAATACAGGGTTATTCATTATTAGCTACACAAACTGACAGAGCCTAATTTTTGGGTCGTGAATATTTGTTTGGCCGAATCAATTTAATTCCTAAACTGATTTAAGTTTTTGTATCAAAATTTTATTTTTATTAATTTTTTACGACATATTGCATAACTATAAATAAAAATAAATAAAATAAATAAATATTGTGGACAATTCACACAACACTACCCAGCCTCAAACTAAGCAGAGCTTGTAATATGGGAACCGGATAGCTGATATAATACTTGAATACATTTTTTTTGTAAATACATACTTAGAATACAATATAACACCCAGACAGAGAACAAACATTTATGGTCAACACACAAATATTTGTTCTCGGTGGGGATCGAACCCACGACCTGCGGCGCAGAAGGCAGAGCTACTACCAACTGAGCTAGAGGCCAGTCGAACTATTGCCACGGAGAACAGGACGATGACCTATCGTCACCACCCAGGCGGTGTGACTAATTTAATGAAGGTTTCTGAGTGTGGCTGTAAGAGTTATTCGTTGAGTGTGATTAAGATCCGATGGCGCAGCGGTCAGCGCAGCCCCGTACCAAAGGGAAGGTCGCGGGTTCAAATCCCGCTCGACTTTTCCCTCACTCATTTTTTGGAACATAATAAAAATCTTACTGATAAAGTAGCCCACTTTTTTTGTTTTCATTTTATTGCTTTTCATCCCCAGAACTACCCTGACGCGGTTCATCACGCCAACTTTCCCAGCGCAGTACTGAGTCCGGGCGAGATCTACAAGCATGATGTGGTCTACAAGTTTGGTGTGGAAAAATGTGGTGACCAGCCCCATGTGATTCCTGCTTAAAAACCAAGATACTTGCTTACCTTAACTTAAAGAATTACCATATATAAAATTGAATTGAATTAAATGAAAAGAAACATCATTTAAGTAATTCTTATTTTAGTACTGTGTGGTATTGTGATGTAATAATGAAAGAATGTAATAGGTCTCCGATGTGGGAGCCAATTTGTAATAAAATGTAGGGCTATCACTAAAAAAATACAAAGAACAAAAATATTCGGGCGCCAGATAGCCTTCTACTAATAGAAAAATAAATTTACCTGGATAGAGAGAGAGTCAGACGCGTCACTAGACCTTTAATCTAAGGAAAGGGGGATAAAATAGAACACTGTAAAATTTGGGAAAGATGGGGTTTATTCAAAACTTTTTGTTATGTCCGTGGAATCTTGATAGTTGTAAATTTAAGTTTATATCCAAATGTTATAATTATTTTATTAAGAATTTACTACTTAGTCTAAAAGTTGTACGCTGTTGTTACTGCATCGAATGAATGTTTAAATTAAAAATAAAGAACTGTTTGAAATACCTGTTGGTTTGAGCTTTACAAACCCATAAGCCTAATACGAATCGTCCCTATAGTAAAACCATGGAGGCCGAGGTGAGTGGTCCGGTAGGGGATTCCGGTTGCGAACCAGCTTGGCTCCTCCGTAGTGTTCAGCAAGGGGTCAAAATGAAGGGTGAATGAATGTAAAAAGGGGACTAATATGACTCAGCTCCAACGCGTGGTCATTTCTATAAATTTATGTTCCAAGGATAAATTTGAAAACAAAAAAAATAGTTTTTTAAAAAAGGGGTTTTAAAAAATAGACTATTAAAAAATATACTATTAAAAAAAATATAAAAATAGCGCCGAAGAGCTAGAACAAAGAGAACAAAGAATAATTACCAATTTATCCAAATAAGAAACGAACGTGTGCTTTTGTTAAGGAATTTGTCAAAATACATACCGCTATTTTTCTTATAAATGTCCCTTTATGAACCAGGGCGGCATGATGAAGAAACGATGAAGATCGTGTTTAAAATCTAAAACAATTAAAGACTTCCATTAAACTAACATTCGAGGTAAAAATACCACGAGATTCCAAAACTCAAAACTCACCAAAAGTACCAAATTAACGGATAAAAATCCAGAAAACTAATTCCAGTATTGTTTCACAAAACATGATAACAATATCTATTAAAATCAATGTGATTTTCACAGATTAATAATTTTTAAATAACAAAATGTTTTACGTGTGACATTTTGTCCACGGGCGAGAGGAAAAGCAAAAGCTTCTTCTCCTTGATTTGCATCAAGCCAAAAAAATCCTTTCGAATCTGTCAACTGAACAGCGCTGCTTCCTTTTAGTGTCAGCTGTCACTGTCATTACTGTATTATGACAGACACGAAGCTAATATTCCAAAGAAGAAGAATAAAGGCATTGAATCCTACTTTACGAAACGTAAACAAACGAAATATTACTAATTTCTTGAACAAAATTTATCAACACCTGTAACGGCGAAAACGACTCGTTACATTACATACTATCCCAAAAAAATAAAAGAAAGACTACTTTCTTTTATGCCAAAACATAAGAAAAGCATCAAAACAAATCCAAAACGTTCAAAAAATTTAAATTTAATTTAATTGAAACTCTACCAAAAATGTTCTAAAGACTCTACCAAAAATATTCTAAAGACTCTACCAAAAATATGCTAAAGACTCTACCAAAAATATTCTAAAGACTCTACCAAAAATATTCTAATAATACAAAATTGAACAAACCAAGAAAACAATCTTAGGCTTTTTGCTGTAGAAATCCGACTAGAATCTTAAGACTCTAGGAATCATTCAAACAACAAAGCAAAAGAACAAAAGAAAATGATAGATTTTCTTAAAACAATACTATAACTATAAACTCTATAATCTACTTTAAAGTGCGGTTGGACACCTTCGTCGCCGACTCATAAATTCCTAAACTCCTTTTTAAAGTGCGGTTGGACTCCTTCGTCACCGACTCAAACTCCTCCTTTTAAAGTGCGGTTGGACACCTTCGTCACCGACTCATAAAACTCCTAACTTCTCCACTCGCTAAAAACGAGGAAACCCTCACAGCAAAGGCTGTGCAAGTTCAAAAATCACAACACCAAAAGTGTGTGGAAAATGAGAAATGTACTGTGATCGGCGTAACCCTACCAAAATTTCCGAACACAGACATCCTACCAAAAACGTGTAAAATTTGTCTATTGTGATTGGCATAACTCCACCAACTTACCAGGCACAACAGAACAAAAAACATAGAACCGGAGGAAGATCCGAGGACTATCTAACAAATCAAATTATCACTTTAGGGGTCCGCACCAAATGGCAGAAAAAATCCCAATACGTGAATGTCAAATCAGGGTGGTACCAATTGTTGTCAAATCCGGGAAACTAAACTATAAACAACACAAAAATACCTAAAACAAATATAAACATTCAGGTTGTGAGAACAACACGAAACGTTCTAAGCAAACAAATATAACTAAGTTGTATAAACAACACAAAACAAAGCAAATTCAAGGACAAAATATCCTCTAATCAAATTTACAAATGTACATAAGATCTTTTGATGTTGGAAAAATGAATGTGGTGAAACAAAATTACCTAAGCTTTAATTTAGAACTTTAAAATCTCAAAATTTAATGTTGTCGAAGTCAACCGTACACTACATCATCATACAGGGTTAGAATCTCATACTCCTTTCATACATCAATTCTCATTCATTACACTCAGAAACCAAACTACTAACGTTATCAAACTCAAGTTTAAAGTGTAAATCCAAAAATTAGTATTTTATAATATCTTTAACATGGTAACGACCGGAAGTATTTTTACTTAAATCTTTCAAAATATAGACGTTATCAGAAACTTTATCAATAATTTCACATTTAACAAACTTAGGTGCAAACTTAGCCGAAAAATATGCCGGGGCACTAGATTGAACAAAACTCCTTCTCCAAACAATATCACCAACAGCAAAAGAAATGGCTTTCCTCCCTATATTATAATAACGCGCATTACGCTTATAAGCTTTTAATAAATGAGCTTGAACTTTAACATAAACATCACCAAGTGACTTAAGAGAATAAGCAAAAGAATTCCTTTCTCCCATCTCAACTTGTGACAAATTTTCTAAAGAATTACTAAAACGATGTAAAGAGGCATCAAAAATGAGTTCTCTTCCAAACATGAGAAAATTAGGTGTAAAATCAGTGGCAAGACTAACACTGTTATTCAAAGCTAATTGAACATGAGGTAAAAATTTTGACCAAGTGCGTTGATCATCTCTAACAAAACATGAGATACAAGTTTCTACCGTTTTATTATACCGTTCCACAGGATTATTCTGAGGGGTATACAATGTATTATAAAAGATTTTAACAATATTGTAACTTTTCATAAATTCTACAAAATATTTAGAAGTAAATTGAGTTCCATTATCACAAACTAAGATTTTAGGGCAGCCAAATTTAAGAAATATTTCTTTTTCAAATAATCTACAAATTGATAAGGTCGTAGCTTTAACCAAAGGAAAAATCCAGCAAAATTTAGTGAAAACATCAACTACTGAAAGTATATACTTATGACCAGAATAACTTTTAGGCAAAATTCCTATTATGTCTGCAGAAAGCATGACCATGGGATGATCTACTTTTTTAGGATTAACCATAATACCAAAAGGGGGGGACGTACTATGCTTATACGCTTTACAAATATCGCAAGATTTAATATAACTCTGAATATCATTAAACATTCCATTCCAAAAATAGTGTTGTTTTAATTTCTTTAAAGTTTTATGAATTCCAAGATGACCTGAATTAATATCATCATGATTAGATCTAATAGTATCAAGTATATTTTCCTTAGGAATAACTATTTTCCAATTCAAACGACTATTGGGATTAAATTTACTTTTACAAAACTTATACAAAACATTACTTTCGACTCTAAAATTTTTATATCTAGTAGGAAATTTTTGACAATTAATGAACACTTTTTTATACCAAGAATCTTCAATATCTTCATCGGGGGAAACGATTTGAATGGGGGCAATTAATAATGATGTGACTTCAATTCTTGACAATGCATCAGGAACTAAATGTAAGGAACCTTTTTTATGAACAACATTAAATGTAAATTGAGAAATTCTAGCAGCCCAACGTGCTAAACGTCCGCTTGGATTATTCAATTTTAATAACCATTGTAAACTAGCATGATCAGTAATTACTGTAAATTCCATTCCTTCAACGTAAGGTCTAAAATGTTCTATTGAATCTAAAATCGCTAACAATTCACGTTCCGTGGTACTGTAATTACGTTCGCATTTGTTCAATGAACGGGAATAAAATGCAATCGGATGTTGATTACCATCCGCGTCTTCCTGACTCAAAACACTACCAATTCCAACAGAACTAGCGTCGCAATGTAAAAAGAATGGTTTTTCAAAATTAGGGCATTGTAAAACGGGTGAGGTAACTAAAACATGTTTTAATCTAAGAAAAGCAATTTCCGCTTCATCATTCCAAATAAGAGATCTTTTAGAATTCTTGCTACCAGCCGTCAATTTAGTAAGAGGAGAAGCAATATCAGCAAATCTATCAATGAATCTACGATAATATGAACATAAACCAAGAAAACTTCTAAGTTCTTTAACAGTTTCAGGGCGAGGAAAATTCTCAATGGTATCTAATTTAGAAGGATCGGTATGTAAACCTTTACTATCAACAATATAACCAAGATAACGAAGTTTTTCTTTGCAGAAGGCACATTTCTTTAAATTAACTGTTAAACCAGCATCTTTAAGAGTTTTATAAATTTTATTTAAATATTCTATGTGATCTTTGAAGTTATCAGTAACCAAAATTAAGTCATCTAAGTAACAAAACAATACATTTTCAAATTCAAATCCAAATAATTTATCCACCAGCCTCTGTAATTCAGCGGGGGCGTTAGTTAATCCGTAAGGCATCCTAACAAATTCAAATAATCCTTTTCCGGGCACTACGAAGGCACACTTTTCACGCGAGGATTCTTCCAGCGCTATCTGAAGAAAAGCTTTAGAAAGATCAATAGTTGTAATGAACCGAGCTCCTCGCAAACTATCCAGTATCTTAGAAGGATACGGAAGAGGATAAGAATCTCTAATCGTAATTGAATTTAAACGACGTGAATCTAAACATAATCGTGTACTACCATCTTTCTTCTCAACAGCCAAAACAGGTGAACTCCAAGGAGATTTAGAAGGTTGAATAATATTTTCCTTAAGTAAAACTTCCACTTCATCAAAAAGTTCCTTTTGTTTAGCAGGACTTAACGGCCAATATCTTTGTTTAAACGGTTCTCCAGTAACATTAATTTTATGTTGGATCAGGTGAGTAAGACCTAAACCTTTCTTTTCATATGAAATATCTTCAAAAAGTGAAATTGTTTTATCAAGTTGTTGTTTCTCAGAAGGAGCTAATTCAACAGCTGAAGTAACTGAACAAGTTTGAATTTTATTATAATCATCAACAAAAACTATATTTTTCCATAAATCTTTAGCAAGGTCAAATTTTATCCAAAAGTCAAATCCTAAAATAAACTCATAATCGAATAAAGGTATAACCATGAATTTAACAATTTTTGTAACATTATCGCAAGTAACTGGAAGATCAATAGCACCTATAACTCTCTGAGCAGATCCGTCCGCAGTATAAGCAGAATCGTGAACAGATTGAGGTATATGTTCCATCTCATAACCCAATTCCAAAAATCGCTTGTGAGCATTCGCACCAAGAACGCAAGTATTAGCACCACTATCTAATAATCCTGAAAATTTTTGATTACCAATAGAAAATTGTAAAAAAAGGTCTTGAATCGTTATTCTTAACAAAAAGTACAGGTGAAGCCTTATAAACGCCAAAAAAAGTTTTTAAATATTTTAACCAATCAGAAAATTCTTTTTTAATAATGGTATCATCCGGTTTAAGACTGTGACTAACAATTTTCTTCATCGAGTCAGCCGAAGTTTGCTCAGAAACTGGTACTCGATGATGCCTAATCAGTTTTTTGACTCCGAAGAGTTTTTCTTTTCCGAATTGCACACATCGCAAAACTTTGTGATAACACCCAATTTTTTACATTTAAAACAAACCATACCAGGAATGGTGGTACAATCTTTGTAGGTATGTCCAGGAGACTGACACTTCAAGCAAAGGGGGTTTTCAGTTTTAACAGCACTAGACTGAATCTTCTCCACCTTGAAAGGCTTAAACTGTTCCTTAATAGACTTCCTATTAACAAAAATCTCTAATTCTTTTCCTAAATTCATAAAACAATCTAATGAAGAAATATGTCTACCTACCACATAAGGTGTATAGATCGACAGCATGTTGTGCTTAGCAATGGTAATGACCACAGACTCCGAAATAGGGGTAGCAAGACGACTAGCCATATCCATAAGTTCAGTAATGAAGTCCGGAAGCGACTCACTAAGTTTTTGTTTTCGAGTACGAAGTTCATACTCCAAAAAGTAATCGAATTCAAGCTTATCAAAACGCTTGAGCAACGCAACCTTAAGCTCAGACCAAGAAGCTATATTAAATCGAATGGTACGGAACCACTTGGCGGCAGAACCAGAAAGTAAATCCGAAAATGAACCAACCAACAAAGACTCATCGAAGTTTTTGTACAAAAAGTATTCCTCAACCTGGGTAATAAACTCACGAACACAAGTTTTCCCTTCAAAAATAATCCGGCTTCTCTTCAAGTCGGGCAACTTATTACTTGAAGCAGGCAAATTTTTTCGAACAAAATCATTCATCGCATTAAAAGATGGTAAGTTTTGACCAGCAGCAGTAGAACTATGAGCAGGCAAATCAGTATTCAAGAAAGGATCCGGGAACCCTGTCATTCCTACACTCTCCATGTTCAATGGAAGCTCCACAGAAATCGGTGCGGGCTTATTAACTATCGAACCCAATGTAGTGTGACTATCCACAGAAGTAGATGGAAACTGAACCGCTTTATCCATGATAACTCACAGACAAAAACTCCAAAATCAAAATGTTGTAGAATATTTCAATGTAAAAGTTAAGTCAAAAATTTTTTAAATATTTAAAGTGTAAAAGTTTATTTGTTATTTAAGTTTTAAATTATTTAAGTTAAGTTGTTTAAAGTCAAATTATTCAAAAGATGCAATAACCACTCACAATAAAGTTATAACTAATATTAACCTATAGAAATGTAAAGGAACATTTCTTAAAGATACCTTAAGAATACAATAAAGGTTCACTTAAAACATCCGTAAACAATTATCCTTATTTTTGTATGGTGATACAAGAATATTTAGACAGCTTTGTCTAAGTCATTAACATCAAGCGGGTAATGTATAACAAATTCATAAAGTTCACTGTAGAAAAGTACACATAAACGGATAAATAACCTGAGTTATAGTAGTTCTGTTAGAGAAATAACATTGCGCAAAAAAGGCACAAATGTATAAACAAAGTTATCAAATTATAATAATAATTGCACTAAAAAGTTTCTAAAGAAATATTACCAAATATATCAAAAATTGGTTTTTACAAATTCACCAAAAAACTGTAAATGTTGTAATAAAGTTTACAAAAAAGTAAGATGCAGTAACAGACAGTAAAACCTCAAGAAACCACTTCAAGTCCCTGTTCGCTGTGCGACAATTGTGATGTAATAATGAAAGAATGTAATAGGTCTCCGATGTGGGAGCCAATTTGTAATAAAATGTAGGGCTATCACTAAAAAAATACAAAGAACAAAAATATTCGGGCGCCAGATAGCCTTCTACTAATAGAAAAATAAATTTACCTGGATAGAGAGAGAGTCAGACGCGTCACTAGACCTTTAATCTAAGGAAAGGGGGATAAAATAGAACACTGTAAAATTTGGGAAAGATGGGGTTTATTCAAAACTTTTTGTTATGTCCGTGGAATCTTGATAGTTGTAAATTTAAGTTTATATCCAAATGTTATAATTATTTTATTAAGAATTTACTACTTAGTCTAAAAGTTGTACGCTGTTGTTACTGCATCGAATGAATGTTTAAATTAAAAATAAAGAACTGTTTGAAATACCTGTTGGTTTGAGCTTTACAAACCCATAAGCCTAATACGAATCGTCCCTATAGTAAAACCATGGAGGCCGAGGTGAGTGGTCCGGTAGGGGATTCCGGTTGCGAACCAGCTTGGCTCCTCCGTAGTGTTCAGCAAGGGGTCAAAATGAAGGGTGAATGAATGTAAAAAGGGGACTAATATGACTCAGCTCCAACGCGTGGTCATTTCTATAAATTTATGTTCCAAGGATAAATTTGAAAACAAAAAAAATAGTTTTTTAAAAAAGGGGTTTTAAAAAATAGACTATTAAAAAATATACTATTAAAAAAAATATAAAAATAGCGCCGAAGAGCTAGAACAAAGAGAACAAAGAATAATTACCAATTTATCCAAATAAGAAACGAACGTGTGCTTTTGTTAAGGAATTTGTCAAAATACATACCGCTATTTTTCTTATAAATGTCCCTTTATGAACCAGGGCGGCATGATGAAGAAACGATGAAGATCGTGTTTAAAATCTAAAACAATTAAAGACTTCCATTAAACTAACATTCGAGGTAAAAATACCACGAGATTCCAAAACTCAAAACTCACCAAAAGTACCAAATTAACGGATAAAAATCCAGAAAACTAATTCCAGTATTGTTTCACAAAACATGATAACAATATCTATTAAAATCAATGTGATTTTCACAGATTAATAATTTTTAAATAACAAAATGTTTTACGTGTGACATTTTGTCCACGGGCGAGAGGAAAAGCAAAAGCTTCTTCTCCTTGATTTGCATCAAGCCAAAAAAATCCTTTCGAATCTGTCAACTGAACAGCGCTGCTTCCTTTTAGTGTCAGCTGTCACTGTCATTACTGTATTATGACAGACACGAAGCTAATATTCCAAAGAAGAAGAATAAAGGCATTGAATCCTACTTTACGAAACGTAAACAAACGAAATATTACTAATTTCTTGAACAAAATTTATCAACACCTGTAACGGCGAAAACGACTCGTTACAGTATATCAGTGTGAGACAGTAAAAAGAGTAAAGTAATAAATAAAATTTGTCTTTAAATTGTTTTGTAGATCATTTTATTGTCATAAAATGCATTATTTAAAAATAAACTTAAGTATAATGTTGTATTATAAAATCTTGATTCCTAGGTCTCAAGATTTTTTTAGCCTAGAACCACGTAGGCACTTCTAAAGTTTTTAATAACTGTGTTCTTTCAAAATTTATTGATTCACTGAACAATTTTAAAATATTCAAAAGATTAAATTTACATTTTAAAGAAAACTCTGTTTTATTAGTACCTTTAATAACCCCTTCCCACTGGTGCGTGATATCGCGCACCAGCCCGCACCAGCTCGCACGACACACCATGGGAACGGTCTCGTGCGCCGAGGTGCGCGGTAGCACAGGAGCCTTTTCTGTGTGCGTTGCCGTGCGTCGTCGTGCGCGGTGCGTGATGATCTGCAGAACCACGCACCGTAGGAAGACAGCATTACATAGCTTATATAATTACCTACCTATAGGAGAAGGCAACAAATATTGCACATCGGCTAATTTCGGCTTCATAGAGCGTAGTGTGCGTCAGAAAGAGATAGCGCTCAACGAAAGCAAAAAAACCAATGTGCAATATTTATTGCCAATGATGAAAAATGCAATATTACAACCGTACATAATGTTTTCAAACTCAGCAAATATTTTGTGTTTTAAGATAGGCAGAGCTTGTATTATCTATCTATTTATCTCATAATTTAAGTATTTTCTTTTAATTTTAAATTTCTATTTATTTTTAATATAGTTTCTACTTACACATAAAAACACAAAATGCTACGTAACGTACAAAGCACACACGAGCAAAAATTCACAAACAAGTAAAATAGAACCAAGAATTACGATTAATACAACCACTTGTACTATAAAGAAGAGTCCAGTCCATTCCCGTTCTCCCCATTGTCCTTATTCTCGCCCCACGCCAGATTAAGGCTTTTCTTCATCCCCTCGTCTAGGGGCGGGATTAGGGAACGAGGCAGGAGGAACGTTGACAGGTTGAATAGATCCAAGAATACTTTGTAGCGGTCACTGGGAACAAGAAGAATTAAATAGCTATCACATAATAATTATGCATAATAATAATTATAAGTTTAAAAAACTTGAGAAACCGACTTCATTGTCAAACGGCTAAACCGATTTTAATCAGATTTGTTTGGGACAATCTGGACGTAAGAATAATCGGTTCATAAATGACGGAGGCATGCAGTTACAAACATTAAAAAAATATTTAAAAAAAATGCCAATTTTAATAAAATTAAAATGGACCCAATCTGGAAGCAGTACCTTTCAAATGAAAAAATATTTTTTCAAATCGGCTCACAAATGACGAATTTATGCGGTAACAAACACAAAAAAAAAAATACAACCGAATTGAGAACCTCCTCCTTTTTGATTGGAAGTCGGTTAAAAAAGACTTGAAAAACCCGTTCTCATCACCAACTGAACCAATTTAGATGAAATTTCTATAATTCCTAAATTATAGCAATCTGAAAGGAATTATAAACATATAAAATAAAAAAGGAGTTTTCAAGTAGTTATGTCAGGTAGCAAAAACATACCTACTGTGATAAATATTTATCACAGTAGGTATGTTTTTGCTACCTGAATATAACAGAAAATTGAATTGATAACCTCCTCTTTTTTTAAGTCGGTAAAAGAGTAGTTTAGATATTTTGAGTGTTTGACCGAATATTTTTTTTTCTAAGTAAAATATTTTGTATAATTTCCATCCATTTAGATACCATGTAGTGTTTTGGTCGAGGATCCACAGAGCACAAATACCCAAGAGACAAATACTCAGTCCCTACAAAAAAGGAAGGAAAGCAAACTTAATTCGTGGGATACAAAATAGATGGCGTTGATTAATTTTTTCCTTCCTTTTTTAGGGTTCCTTGTCTTGATACAATTGAGCAGAAATCGAGACTGCGCCACGGATGAGATAGATTATTAAAAGAAACTATTGATCACTCCCGAAAGCATTATTCGCCTTCACGCTCACCACTTGTAACCCCTTGTAAGTATCCACAGTCAACAGGACCTGGCACTTGAAAATAATACTATGCTAATTTACAAACCTGAGGGTAGATCGTAGATACTGGTAGCCCGAAGAACCACCCGTACCGAGCTGCAGCGCACCTATCATTCGCTGCACCATGATCACGTGGTTATCTGGGCGGCAGAATAAGGTTACATTACTTGGCTCATGTCCTAAAGAAAAAAGTAATAAAATAAATGAAACTAAAAACTTGAGAAATCGACTTCATGGCCAAGCTGTTGAATTGATTTTGATGAAATTTCTATGGGGATTTGGAAGACCTTTCAGATAAAAAAAGCAGCCAAGTGCGAGTCGGACTCGCCCATGAAGGGTTCCGTAGCATCAATTAACATAATATAAAGGTTTTTGTAGTTCGTCGAAAGGTAAATTGCGGTTTACGATTTATGACGTATAAAAAAAAAACTACTGACTAGATCTCGTTCAAACCAAATATCGTTGAAAGTTTGCATAGTAATGTACAACATATATTTTTTTTGGATTTATCATTCTCTTATTTTAGAAGTTAGAAGGGGGGGGACCAACTTTTTTCCACTTTGGCAGTGTCTCTCGCGCAAACTATTCAGTTTAGAAAAAAACGATATTAGAAACCTCAACATCATTTTTAAAGACCTATCTATAGATACCCCACACGTATGGGTTCGATGAAAAAAAAAATTGCGGTTTACGATTTATGACGTATAAAAAAAAAACTACTGACTAGATCTCGTTCAAACCAAATATCGTTAAAAGTTTGCATAGTAATGTACAACATATATTTTTTTTGGATTTATCATTCTCTTATTTTAGAAGTTAGAGGGGGGGGGACCAACTTTTTTCCACTTTGGAAGTGTCTCTCGCGCAAACTATTCAGTTTAGAAAAAAACGATATTAGAAACCTCAACATCATTTTTGAAGACCTATCCATAGATACCCCACACGTATGGGTTCGATGAAAAAAAAATTTTTGAGTTTCAGTTTCAAGTACGGGGACCCCTAAAATTTATAGTTTTTTTTCTATTTTTATGTAAAAACCTTAATGCGGTTCACAGAATACATCTACTGACCAAGTTTCATCAGTCTAGCTTTTATGGTTTCGGAGAAAAATGGCTGTGACACGGTCGGACAGACAGACAGACAGACAGACAGACAGACAGACAGACATGACGAATCTATAAGGGTTCCGTTTTTGCCATTTGGCTACGGAACCCTAAAAACGGATTTTTTCAAATAGGTTTGTATAATTATGATCAAGTAATGCTAGAACAAGCATAAAAAAAATTCAACCGAATTGAAAAATAACCGTCGCCATTTTTGAAGTGCATTGACACCTCCTGTATGCGTAAGAAGAGGCTTAGGAACCCACCATAGGCCCCTTGTGGTGGGTCCTTCGGCACTAGATATTCTTTCATTCAGTGTTCACACAAATTATATGGAAAAAACGGGTGTTTATCGCGATTACCTTTACGGGTGTTTTTTTTTGCGATAAACACCCGTTTTTTCCATATAATTACAACGATCGCGTTAATTTAAAAAGTGCAGTGTTCACACGTTTTATTTCGAGTGAAAAGTGCCGAATGAAAGGCAAAAATGAACAAGAAATGTATCGTCTGATATCACCACTCGTATAACTTACAGCGCCACTTGGTGATGAGGCTGTCGATATCCATGAGCAGCATGAGCAGCTGGTGCGGCTGCGAGAAGCGAGGCTCGTCGCGGTAGAACGTGATCATGATGGCGCCTTGCAGGGCTTTGTGCGATAACCTGACATACATAAATAAATAAATAAATAAATAAATATTGTGGACAATTCACACAACACTACCCAGCCCCAAACTAAGCAGAGCTTGTAATATGGGAACCAGATAGCTGATATAATACTTAAATATATTTTTTTTGTAAATACATACTTAGAATACAATATAACACCCAGACAGAGAACAAACATTTATGTTCACCACACAAATATTTGTTCTTAGTGGGGATCGAACCCACGACCTACGGCGCAGAAGGCAGAGCTACTACCAACTGAGCTAGAGGCCAGTCAATTACATAAATCAAATAAATACATAAATAAATAAATACATACATTTATACAATAGGTACACACGAAAATAGGTGCTATCTGCAGAACGTTATAAACGATCTAGGGATAGCTCAAATGATCCAGATCAGTACCAGACGGAAGCGTCCCCAAGACGCTGCTGGCGGAATTTGAGTCAGAAAATAACAAGGTAGGTAGGTACTGGTTACCCTTTAAACATGGAAACAGCTAAAGAAACTTTTAAAGCTTTTAACTTTCAAACAAAGAAACTGCATTCAACTCTGGGCATTACTTTTGGAACTATGAGGCAATAGTCCTACCCTACATAATTTTACGTTTGAGTGCGTACGAGTTAATAATTTCCTTAGAATAGAATAGAAGAAAATTGTTTTGAAGCTCGTTTACTTTGTATTTAATCTCTTATATGTAAAATTAATCATTTGATTTGATTTGAACAGACAAACAAACTAACAAACACACTATCTCAAACTAATATCACCCCTTTATTCGGTGGGGCTTGAAAAATGGATCAAGTCCAAGTTACCTTCGTTCTCCACGTGATCGTAGCGCATCGTGTACGGACGGATCGAATATGGATCTGTAGATCTCCCGCCGGTTCTCAGCGTCTTGGAGACGGTGGCGACGGACGTTCTCACTTGGCTCTTTCTGAAATTGACATTAAGCTGACCATTTTAACTGTGCAGAAGTTATTATAAGTAAAAAATCTGGTCGACTATGAGCTGTAGAATTTGTTGATCAAAATAAACGGTGTAACTCATTATAGTTGACTGACCTCTCAGCTCAGTTGGTAGTAGCTCTGCCTTCTACGCCGTAGATCGTGGGTTCGACTCCCTCCGAGAACAAATATTTGTGTGGTGAACACAGATGTTTGTTCTCTGTCTGGGTGTATTCTAAGTACCTAATATATTTACAAAAAATGCATATGAGTAATATTATATCAGCTATCTGGTTCCCAGCTCTGCTTAATTTGGGGCTGGATAGTGTTGTGTGCGTGCATTTATTGTCATTTTTAACTGCCTCTTAACTCCGAACTGAAAAACTGTCCATCTCGTCCATCTCGTGGTTTCAAACGGTTTTTGTCCCAAGTAGTAACGGAAGAGCTAGTAACTAACTAAGAGAAATAGTTACCTCGTAGAGTTAGTAAGTTGAAGTGGCAATGGGCAGGCCATATAGCTCGAAGATCCGACAACCGTTGGGGAATAAAGGTTCTCGAATGGCGAACACGAACCGGAAGACGAAGCGTAGGGCGCCCACCCACCAGATGGACCGACGACATTGTTAAGATCGCGGGAATTCGATGGATGGAAAGGGCTCTGAATCGTTCTTCCTGGAAATGTGTAGGGGAGGCCTATGTCCAGCAGTGGACTTCTGCAGGCTGATGATGATGATGATGAGTAACAGAAGAAGAACTCACCGAGCCAGCTTCAATATCCTCCCGGATCATCTTATCCACAGTTGCTTCGAACTTGCCCCAGAAGTTGAAGCCATGCGTGTTGAGCCCGGGCGTGCGCTCTAGCCATCGCTCGATCAGTGCTAGGAGTGCGGGTTCCTGTTCTGATCTGCCAAGTTTCATGAGCATTTTTTATATACAACTAGCTGATGGAACAAGCGTATAGCCCACCAAGTACCCGAAGTCGGAGTTTTGCCACCACATTTCGTCTACCAAATGTTGTTTTCGTGTGAGCACGTGTCTTTCTCTTTTGTATGGAAAATGTATGAGACAACAACTCGTTTCTATCGTTTCTACGTAACGTATTTTTGCTGTCTCATCTTTTCTCCATACAAAAGAGAGAGACAAATAGGCAAAACGAAAACAACATTTCGTAGACGAATGTTCATTCAGTCATGTCAATTCAGTTTTAACAATTGGTTTCTCTCTTTTATATGGTGAAAAGATGAGACAACAACAATACGTTACGAAGAAACGATAGAAACGAGTTGTTGAAAATTATGAGGGATGAAAGTGGTAGGCGAAATGAATTGTTCAAACTGATGAAGTAAAACTCAGACTACTGAATACGTACTGAAATCGTTGATATGTTTTATTGTTGATTGTATAAAACTCTCTATCCATCTGTCTCGTACGGCGTATTTTACGGTACCAAAACTCAGTAGGTAAGGTACTAGTGCATGAATGCGGAAAGCCAATTTGATTCGAGCTAATGTTACAGTTCAGTAGCTCGTGAAATTGTACATCAATTTGTTCCACTAGGAACATAAAACAAGACATTATTATGGTTTTGTACAGTTTCAAGGCCAACTTTGAAATTATCAAGCCTTGGATTTGTTGTAAACGATTTAGCGTCAATGGCAACTTTTTCTTCCACTTCTTTCCACAGGAAAGACCATGGTTGTAGATAGTTTTCGTATCTTATTTTTATAAGCTGTGCAGGTACTTTATTATTACTTTGAAGCGTAGCGATGTGCTGTCTTTGAAACTTTTGCTTTTGTTTTATTGCATACGTCTGACTAAGTGAAGTGGCACAACACTGGAACTTCACTGCTATTATTTTAGATTATTTTTGATTTGTAAAAGGGTCATATAAATAAACGTTAAGAACGAAGCCGTAATTTGTTGCCTGTTCTTCTAGGCTTGGTCGCGAGGAACTGGCACCTTGACTCACCTATCTTTAAGACGTTTCAAAGTTATTCTTGCAATCCAACTGAATAAATAGACTTTTGATTTGATTTTTTTGATTTTATAGCTCCAACACCTCATTGTGGAGAAGCTGGACACCGAATGCCTCTTCATGGTACTCCATGACGAGGGAATGTACCTACATGCTAAATGCTAAATGTTTTATTTAATTTTGTATTGCGAAATTAAAAAAAACTTGCGAACCCAACTTGAGGTCCAAATTGCTGAACTGGTTTTTATGAAATTTCTATGGCACCAATCTGGAAGCTTCAGATAAAAAAAGATTTTATCAAATTGGTTCACAAATTACGAAGTTATGCCATACATCCGATAGGGATAACCTTATTGAGAACCTCCTTTTTTATTTAAAGTCGGTTAATAAAGAAGCATAATAAGTAGAGTTGCCGCGAATAGTGGTTATAGCGAATAGTCGAATACCGATTAATCGCCATTCACTTTGGCGAATAGTCGAATAACTCGACATCACTATTCGACATAAAAACACATTAAACACATTAAAAATATTTCTAATTTCTTCTAAGGTTGTGAGAAAAGAAAACAATAAAGTTAAAGAAATCTGTTTCGTGTTATACATATATGTAGTAAATTTAATTTTCCACTTTTAAATGCTGGCAACCCTTTTCATAGTTTACGGGGAATACCCCGTTTTGTATAACCCAGCGTTAACGAGGAAAAACGAAACCGACTTGCTCCCGAACGTGCAGAAAAAAATATTTTTTTGCTCCACAATCTGCCTCTGTTGGATTTTAAATATTAATTAAAAAGCCTTACTTATTTAATTTCATGAATATGATAGGCACAGGCACATATTACAGATAATAATTAATATTTTGTATTGTTTTAATAGGGAAAATAATTTAAAAAATGTTTTAACTGTAACTCATTAGTTTTTTTGTTCATTAAGAGTTTATTTTAGACGACTATTCGCCGAATGCTGAATAATACTGGCTAATATTCGGTATTCGACGAATATCAAAAAAATGTCGAGTAATGCCGAATACCGAATAATAGCGAGTATTCGCGGCAACTCTAATAATAAGGACGAGGTTTGCTCACCTGTGTAAAGCCTCCATGGCCTCAGGGTCGTCTCCGAACACTGTCTGATAATTCTGGTTGTATTTCACGCGAAGTGCTTGCTTCAAACCCAACTGTAACATAATTTATGTAGAGTTAGCTGTCTGGTAGAAAAAGCTTCACCGTTAAACTCTCCCTTTGAGGTGTAATGGGGTGGGTAGGTTCGGTGGCGAAGGAAAAAATTGCAAGAAAATCCGTGGCTTAGTCCAAGTCTAGCTCCGCACGTATTGACCATGTCTTTCCTGTGGATTAGGCCGACTAAGCTATCAGGATGGTTTAGGTGCTGAGCCAGCCTATTCCATCTAAAATCCTGTCCCAGGCACTATAGCGTCTCGTAAGTTACGAGTTAACACCAGAAGGGCAAGTCCCAGTGCATTTAGATAGATAGATAGATAACTCTTTATTGATTACAATGACACACAAGGTAGGTAAGTAAGATACATTTTTCAGCTTAAAAATCACACATAATATGTTTACAAGTCAAAGTAATACAATGGGTGGCCTTATCGCTAATCTCTACCAGGCAACCGTGGGATGGACAGAACGGAACATAAACAAGAGAGGAGAACATTTACAACATTTCGTCTACCATATTGTTTTCGTGTGAGCACGTCTCTTTTGTATGTAAAATTGATGAGGCAACAGCTTGTTTTGATTGTTTCTAATGAAAACAAGCTGTTGCCTCATCAAATTTTACATTTTTTAAATGCCTTCTTTTAAAAAGTAACGTATTTTTGTCTCATCTTTTCTCCATACAATAGAGAGACAAATAAACGAAACGAAAACAACATTACGTGGACGAAATGTGGTAGCAAAACTCCGACTTCGGGTACAATTGCCCCTGACGTTATAAAGTTCATCTACAATAGATGCAAAGGCCTGTAGTGTGTCATCACCATCATCATCATCAGCCTGAAGAAGTCCACTGCTGGACATAGGCCTCCCCTACACATTTCTAGAAAGAACGATTCTGAGCTCTTTCTATCCACCGACTTCCCGCGATCTTAACAATGTCGTCGGTCCATCTGGTGCGTGGGTGCCCTACTTTTTATCTTCCGGTTCGTGGTCGCCATTCGAGAACCTTTATTCCCCAACTTATAGTGTGTGAAAAAGAGGTGATCAATTTAACGGCGTCATTCCTGATTACGCGGGTCATACAATAGATAAACTGCGCTAAGGTCGGGTTTTACCATGTCAGAAGAATGTTTTTACGTCAGATCAAAATGTTTTCGTGTTTGTTACAAATATAAAGTCTGTCACACACGTAGCTATAATAATATGTATTTCTAAGACGTCACCAACTTATACCGTAACTAATATTATCGCATATTAATATAAGTTGGTGACGTCATAAAAAAATGTATTTTAGCAAGGCATATTTTTCTATACAAATATTCAAGTGACGCAGCTATAATACATATTTCTATGAGTATACACCAACTCATACCGTAATATTATATTATTGCATATTAATATAATTTGGTAACGTCATAGAAGTATATTAGAGAGCTACGTGTGTGACGGGCTTAAAGCAGACGGAATAATGTGACGAATATACTGAGATAAAAACCACGCATGAAAGTAGCTACGTAAAGTAACCTACTTTATTTTCTAAAAGACGGAACTGTAGACTTTGGAAACCAGACGCAGGCCGTAGGTAGTTCCTGAAGTCCATGAAGTCCAGAGGTGTCATGGTCTCCAGGATCATCACTTGATCAACCAGGAGCTGAAAATTAAGGAGTTACTTATGTGTTGGCCCTGTCCGTATATTTACTTACAGAAGTAGGCAACAGATGACATTAGCTAATTTCGGCTTTAGCCGATGTGTACTAATTAAGCATACATATTTTGTGCCCGTTCTGCTTTGTTTAGGCTTAGATGCACATCTAAGCCTAAACAAAGCAGAACGGAAGCAAGGCTTTGGTCCTAAGATATCGTTCTTTTTATAATTGAAAAAAAAAGGAGTAGGATTCAGCCACTGTCAAAAATGACAGTGACATTTGACAGCGTTTCAAGATGAGTGTTTTTCAGATGTGCAAAAAGCTTTAGAATACCAGCGTCATATCATGTCAACAATCTCGTAATTATGAGGCCTAGGCCTATTGAATCGCTATCAGGAAAGATTAATCCAGAAAGCGGCGGCTGCCCAACTATCGCGAGAACCCAGGGTCAAATGTCACGGTTTCTATCATATCTGTAACGTGATAGGATACATAGCAAGCGTTTGGGATAGTAATGGACTGAATGAGCTGAAGTTGAGTCAGGGCATATTTGGCATACCATTTGGCATGGGACGAGGGTAGTTGTTTGTTTTTAGGTAGTTACCTGCATACTTTATTGTTTGTTTTTTCTTTTTTTATTTCCGTTAAGTAGGCATCTACTTTTATCAAGGTACTATGTTTGCCAATGTCGAAGCTGTTCTATGTTATGACTTATGTCAAATAAATAAATGTTCTTTGTTCCTTTCTTTCTCTCTTTCTTCAGAATTCATGTTTCTAAAGCCAGTGGCTGACCCAGTAGGCCTACCACAAGCTCTGTCTGGCTCTGTCTCTGGCTCTGGTTTTGAGTCTGTGTGAGTGTTGACAAAAAAAATCCTACGTCCAAACGTTGGTTCATCTTTCTTTGCTTGCAAAATAAACTACAAATACAATTGTGGAAAAACAGAGTTGGAATAACATGATCCTATCATTGCGTCATTGCATGAAGTTATAGGACACAAAACTACACTATACACAGTGCCTAATTAAATCTCTAGGTATACAACTTTACCAGGTAAATACATGACTAAGTCAATCGGAAAATTTAGAGCAATCGTATAAGACTTAACTCCTGTGATGCACTTGAGAATATCATCCGAATAAGTTATGAACCAGCCTGGTACCTTCAAAATAAGCACGATTCTGTTCAGCCTTTTCAGGATCTCCATAGTGTGACTCTCGTCCAGGCCTTCCACGTCGAGGAGAGCTCTGACGGAGTCCACTTCGAAGATGATCTGCTTGAACCATAGTTCGTATGCTGGAAATGTAAGACACTCTATCAATTACTGCCAAATATTTACTGGAAATCAAGACGAAAATTGCTTTAAATGAAATTTTGTACACTACTTGTGTACCAAATTTCATTTAAATCTGTCAACAGCCAAGACATAATTATATGCTACTTTTTAATGCGAAAAATGGAAGTATCTTCATTTTTAGAGCTAGGAGCTTGAAACTTGTTTATGGAGCTGTTGATTCGATATAAATAAATATGACTTAGAATAAGATTTTTCCGCTGTAAAGTAAAAATGCTACCCAAAGACACTATTCCACGTGGAGGAAGTCGCGAGCACTGCTAGTTAATCTATAGTCGTGGAAGGTGGTGAGTGGCATGACCACCACACCTATAAACGGGCACATTTTAAAGTAGTTCAGATTTTTCTAAAGTCTGCAGAACACATAATTCCGTCTCATCGATGTGTGGGACATCGTAACTTCTGAGACTAATTTTAGCTTGCATCTTACTAATTAGAGCTTTCTACACATGCTTGTATTTATAGATGGAAACTGGAAACCAAACTTCCGGCTTATTTCAATGCAATAGGGCCACTACTAAAGGAAAATCCAATAAAAGGAATAGCTAATAGAGAATTTAGGTTCAGACCGAACCATGCATAGGTATTCTTCAAGCGTGATATGGATAAAGTCGACTTGATAAACGATGGTATTTTTTATACGAGACGCGGATAAAACCGTTATCTGCTTCAGATGGTGCTGGGCTAGCTTAATCCATCAAGTTCTCGTTCCAGGCACTACAGACAGTGGTCAAATGAAGGCATATGTGCCAGCCAATGCGCCAGCCGAAAACTATATTGGCGTAATGAGCACGTGTGAAAAAAGGCATGGCATTGTTACCGACAATAAAGGCAGACGCAGACAGACATAACCGAAGGTGGGTCATGCATTCAGAAGAGCACGGTCACCATGTGCCTCAAAAACTGCGTCTATCTCTGGTATTTCACCACTAACATTCACTAAACTTCGTATCATAACTCACTTTACATGAGCAACTGAGACGCAAGGCAGAGTATCTAATTTGAGTTAAGAGAGCAAGGGTATAAGGAGAAACAAGATCTGCATTGACGTCCCGCGATGGAGTGCATGGTTCTCCATGCTAACCTCACACCATCTAACTACCTAAAATAACAGAGTATGACCTTGAGCTGATGATAACGACCCAGATGTAGATGTAGAGTTGCAAGACCCAATCAGTTTCTTAGCCCTGTCTTGGACCTCGCTTCGTTTGTTGCGGAGCAATACAGTACTTCATCTACATGCTCCACAGTTTCTTTTTCCGGCAGATAGCCGCGACAGAGGTCGCTGTGACATTAGTTACCTTGATGGGTTACAATAAACAGGTGTTCATCATGCACTGGCTTGGAAGACTCGGCACTGAGCATCCGCTGCGATGTGAGGAGTTTGTCCAGCATCAGATATTCTCCGTACAGCATGCCGGCTTCATTGCCGAGCTGCTCGCCCTCCTGTGCCATGGAGTCGTCCATCGATGACCTGAGAATTGTAATTATTTTTGGCAGGTTATACTTTTTTTGTTTAGCTGTTGGAACAAGCGTATATGCCCACCTGTAGGCCTACCTACAGGTGGGCATATACGCTTGTTCCAACAATAAATAACTGTTGTAACTATTGTTGTTGTACAATAACTGTTGTATTAACAGTTATTGTTGTAACCAGAGACAGAGCCAGACAGAGCTTGTGGTAGGCCACAAGCTCTGTCTGGCTCTGTCTCTGGCTCTGGTTTTGAGTCTGTGTGAGTGTTGACTAAATAAATCCTACATCGAAACGTCACACACACTGGTGAGCACTCAGACTCAAAACCAGAGCCAGAGACAGAGCCAGGCTGAGCTTGTAGTAGGCCTACCGATATGGTTACCATCGCCTTTAACAAAGCGTTGCCTTTACTTTGACTTTAGATACACCTTTGAAGCGTTTTAATTCCACTTTTATGGTACGAACTGCCAAAGAGTGGCACTCTCTAAAGGCGTCAGTATTTCCGGTACGTTTTTTATTTAAGAATTTTTAAGACAAGACAAGTGTGATGGCAGCCGAATACAATCTATTAAAAAATATAATAAACCGCTACGTGTTGACTACGGTGTGTTGTGTGATTTCCCTTCCCAATGGAGATTTGGTAGGTATCTTTTGATAAATGAATAAGTACCTCACCAGTTGAGATAGGTAAGTTCAGATGTCGCATGAGAACCCGGCGGCATAAGCTAGACCTATGTATAAAAACAAAAACACACGCAATAACAAAACAAAATCGGCCTTACTTGGTCTTACTTATCTCTCTTGACGTCAAAACTCGTTTGAAGTCGCATGATGTAAGTAAACTTGTTGACAAGGTGTGCTAATTTTCTGATTAATTAATTATAGGTACATGTCTAGTTTCCGCATTTCAGATCAGGTTCAAAAATACTATCAGTTTAGTAAGGCACGTTCCTGACGGGATTGATCAACGAGACAATGCTTTGTTATTAGGCGATGGTTATCAATAAAAATCAGGTGGGCATATGCTTGCTTCATCAGTAAGTTGTACAAAAAAAATTCGTTGTGCGCGATCTTTTTGTTACAGGGAGTAAATAATTTTAGACCTTCAAAATTGTTAAAATGTATTTAGCGGGAAGTTGTGCTTGACGGTTGTCGCTTGACGGTAGTCCGCGTTTTAAATATCATTAATTAATAGGTTAACTAAGTACTGACAAAACTAGCATTCTTAGTTTTGAGGTTACGGGACCTGTATTGGTGACCTCAGGTTCATTTCACTCTCGATAATGTTATTTGGTATTGTGCAATTTTATGACCATCCGTATCATCTCATCGTTTATAATAACTATTGATTACCGGCATTAAAGCAGCCTGCAAATAGGGCATGAATAAACACCAGTTGCCCCTAACGCTATTTAAATCATCCACAATAAATGCTAAGGCCTGTTTACTTTTACTAAAAAACTTAAAATCCTTAACGCACTAATTTTTAAAGAACCAGTGACACGATAAAAATACTATTAATTATCATATCTTTACTCGTAGGTTGTAATTTACAAAACTATTGATTGATTAGAAGAGAAACAGAAGGAGTAAATAAGAATAGAAAAAAAAATTGTTGGACATTGTGCGTCTGCGGTGCGCAATTTTTCTAAAAGACAAACGCGTTATGAATGAAACTTTTCGCAGCTATGAAGCTCGTCACACACGCTAGCTATAATATAGATTAAAATAAATGATAGCAAGGCATATAACGATACATTTTCTATACAAATATTCAAGTGACCGCACACGCAGCTATACATAATATAATATTTCTAAGACGTCACCAACTTATACCGTAATTAACCGTAATATATATTATAGCACGGCATATTTTATTAATAATTATATATTATAACTAGGTATACGTGTGTGCCGGGCTTAATGTGAAAATAAAAACATGTTTAGTAACAAGTTGTTAAAACATGTTTAGTATAGGAAGTACAACACTTCAATTATAAAATTTCGAACATTTTCGAGCTGATAAAACTTAACTAGATATATTTTTTTAAAGTGGGTTAGGTACACAAAATCCTAACCTATGATATTAGGGGATCTTTTACAGACTCTCTTAAACCTAGGTCCTAGGTACCTATAATTTACCTTATTATACTTATATATTTTTTTTATCTAAAAAATATTTTATTTCAAATAATTTGCAAGTATTGTTCAGTACTTTGGTCGGGGTTTGAAGTCAGGCATTTACCAGCTATACGTATTATACTTAACAGTCTAACTTGGTTGGTGTATTGTAAAGGTAGTTTTTTTTAACTTACCGCATAGGACACGCCATTTTTCCAACACAATATTCCTTTTGGAAAACAAATACCTAAACTAAATAATATTCTGACGAGTTAGATGCGCGATTGCACCACGTGCTATAACGTCGCACGTTGCTTTGGAACTGATTCGAAATTCGAATTATAATCGGCATGCAATGTTTGTCAAACTGACTGTGTGCATGAAGTTTGAATGATCGCGCTGCAGTATTAATTTCGTCACTCTCTCCCAAGATTGTAATTCAATCCCTCGGTAAATAGGTAGAGGTAGAGGTACCCATTTCTGCGGTGACTTCAGCTTTAAGAAAGCCTCATGTGGAGTATCATTTTACGCTGAGTTGCATGCAACAATGTGTAGGTAGGGAAAATGCCAACGTGCGTCCAAACCATGGTTTAGAAACCTCTTTTCTTTAAAAACGGTTTTGAATGTTTAAAAAATATTTTATTTCACACAAACTATAGGTACCTATAATTATTATCCACAGCCCGCCTTCACCCACTGCTGGGTATTTAATATACCTACTATTATTTAAAATTTAAAACATAAAACAAACGAAACTTCTCAATTCGGTTGTATTTTTTTAATGTTATTGGTTACGGCATGGTTATTAAATACCTACCTACTTAATATAAAATATTGTAAAGGTGTGAACACAAGCATAAATAAAGCAGATCTTGTCTCGACTCTCCCACATAACATATTTAGACTTAGAGCGTCTTTATTTCAAAGGATGTACCAGGTTCATCCTACTTTACGACGGAGTAATCATGTCTCATAGAGAAATTGTGAATTCTGAAAACACTAACATTTAATTTTAGCATAATTAGAGCAATCATTGATTTGAAGGAAAATTTAGCAGCAAAAAAAACAACGACTATGAGACTTTATAGGTGTGTTAGCCGCCTTAAAGTTACAGACTCTTGCAAACCTTACTTTAATAAGTATAAGATCCTTACTATACCTTCGCTTTATATTTTTGAAACGGCTATGTTTGTCAGGAACAATCCGGACCTATTTTGTCGGCTGTCTGATGTCGTTCCTCGTAACAGACGAGACCAAAATAAAGTCTGCGTCCGTAACGCTAAAACTGCGTTAATGCGCAAGAGCATCTTTTGCATGGCTTCATCGGTGTTTAACAAATTACCGCTATCTCTAAGAGAACTTCCAACTTGTTCGTTTCAGAGGAAGCTGAGAGCAATGTTGGCTGACAAGTGTTACTACACAATAAATGAATTTATGACGGACGACTTACTGACAGACTTTACATTTATTGGCTAATCATTTTATTAATAGTATTAACATTGATTTTTGTATATTTTAACTGTGTGTGTTTCTTTCTGTGTATTTGATAATTGTTAGATTTTAATTTAAATTTGTGAATCCAAATTTTGCATGCCCATATAGGGCGGAATCACAATGGATGTCAAAATCATTACTCTAACAACCCTTGTACATGTGATTCAGCAAATAAATACACTTTGACTTTGACTTTGACTTTAGCTGTAGTAACGGCTCCACAGTTTCCTCATTCAGTGTGGGCAAACGGCTAACGATAGAGCTATATAGTAAACGCAAGATTTTAAAGCATAATTAGAGCACCCGGCATAAAAAACAAGTCTCTAGCTCAAAAACTCTTTGAGTTAGAACACTAAATCTATGTGTTAGCTCGGCAGCCATTTCTCCAGCTGTACATGTGGTTCATCGTGTAATGACATAACCAGTTTAGTTTCATCAGAATACTGTCCTTAGTAGAGTATACCTACCTAATTGTTATGTAAATGTAGAGATTTATTATGTAGATTTAAATGTTGAAGCTACTTGCATTATTATTTAATGAAACACATTTGTAACGTTACGGTCACCCATCCAAAGCAAAACCACGCAACTGCCCTTGCTAAGTAGGTACCTATATAGGTACTCAGGTCATCAGCAAATTGACTCGATCTAGCTCTGGGCCAGGGCAGCTGAAAAAATGTGCCTATACCGGAGAGGGGCCCTAAACTGTCGAAAAATGTATGTGCACTATGCCAGAACTCTCAAAACGGTGAAAGAAAACATCGCTCGTGAGGAAACTGGCGTGTTGTAGAACCTAAAAAAGTTCGAGCAACACGTGTCTAGGGTCACGCAAAAAAGGCCCACCAGCGCCAGCGGCCTACTTGCGGAAAAACCTGCCCGCACATCAAGTGCGCATGATAAACTTGCCGAACTTGCCGAGGGGTCCTAAATATTTTTATAAGTAATTAAGTATAAAGTAAGTATAATAATTATTATGTGGGGAATAAAAGGTAATGACTTGGTACTACATTATTAGATCTGAGCTGAGGAGATATCTACCGTGCCTGAGGACTATGTAATCGATACTAATACCTAGCTTTATACCTACTTATCTACAGTCTAGGTCAACCGTTTTAGTTATTTTTTAAAACCTTTGTGACAAAAGACGTCAGTTGGTTTTTAAGCGGCAATGTCAAAAAAGCGAGTGACTGATTTGGTTTGTTTATTTTGTATAAAAAATTGGGTCGTGATTTAAAACGTAGGACTTTTTGTACCAACAGGCATCTATAATTTACCTTGTGTAATATAATAATAGGGACTTACCCACTAGGTTTGAGCATAGCAGAGAAATGTTGACTGGATCAAGATTATTGAGGTTAGTTGCCGTTTTTTGACCGAGTGAAGCGAGCTAGATTTCTCAAATATCTTTGACGAATCGGCCATTGATCGAAGTTGTAGGTATGCAAATAGGCTATGATGTAGAAAAGATAGAAACAATATGAGAAGATAGAAATAGGAAAGGTGCGTGTCAGAGGCTCATTTCGGCCTGAAGGCGAAAGGTTGTAGGTATTTATTAGATGTTTGTGTGATTGGGGTGTCCAATTTAAAGTAGGTAAAGAACAATAATAAGACGTGAGACAAAACTGACTAAGACTGTATTATAATGAACAGAAGGCCAGTTTTTGAAATACAACAAAGCTAAAAAGAAGAGGTGCAGTGCATCTCAAAAATGCAATGTCATCTACGTTCGTTCTACGTTTTGCGTTAAATGCATTCTCGTAGTACCTATGTGCGTTGAATTGACTCTAGCTTTACTCAGTACATAAGCATCTACCTATTTTATGATCTAAGTTATAAATGTCAACCTGATAGTCAAAATAATAAATAAATAAATAAATATTGTGGACAATTCACACAACACTACCCAGCCCCAAACTAAGCAGAGCTTGTAATATGGGAACCAGATAGCTGATATAATACTTGAATACATTTTTTTTTATAAATAGATAGATAGATAGATAGAAAATTCTTTATTGCACTAAAACAAAAAAAACTGCATTGTACATAGGCGAACTTAATGCTAGAGAGCATTCTCTTCCAGTTAACCTTTGTGTAATTCGGACATTCTTAGCGGGTAGTGCACATAAAATATATGAATACCTATACAGGGTGTCCCATAAGTCAACGTCCAGCCGAAAACGTGTGATGCGCCAAGTCATGACAGTTATCAGAAAAATATAAAAAAAAATATTTGCTAAGTAACTTTCGAGTTATGAGTATTTTAAAAAAACAGGAAAAACTGACACCCTGTGAAGACCTTTTAAGTCCTGTGACTACAAATATTAACTTTTCATAAAACTTTTTTCTGCAACGTAAGCATGAATAACCCTTCTGTAAATTACAATTCAAAATTAAGCCATAACTGCCTCAGTTTTCAATGAAATCGTGGAGTTTTGGCCAACGTTTCATTTCAGATAATTACATCACCCAACTTTAACCGTCTGTACCGCAAAAAAAATGTACTACACTATCATGGCATGTAACTTTAAAAATTGGCGCATTTATCCAGGATTCCAAAATGGTATAATACTTGCTAGAGTATTCCTTAGTTTTGGAAATAAAAAATGTTTTTTCAACTAAACCGGATTTCCAATCAATTTTATTTCAATAGATAAAATGTTTGTACCCTTTAAATTATGGACTTAAAATGCCTACGCTGCGTTTTTAAATCGTTCACAATTTACAGGTACAAGTAAATACCATTTCGACAATGCAAGTAAACAGATAGAGCCACCATCTTGTCGAAAGAGTAATAACCATGGGTGTTCAAGTAATTTGTTAGTTTTAGGTGAAAGTTTGAAATAAAATTCAATCATAGGATTTCTTCAATCGTGATTTTAATTTAACTACATCAAGGATTTACAGCAAATGTTCAAACTGTTAGACTTCAGCAGTAATGCCAGCTCTACATTTCCTTACAAAAAATCAGCTGTCTGTAAAGTCAGTTAACTGACGACAGTTGAACGTGACAACGTCATACAGCTGTCCACGCGGACGCATCGCTCACTCAAGTAAGAGAGAGACCGATGTCGAACGCTGCCGAATGCGGAGGCCGATTGTGCCTCTTTGTCGCTCGTTCCGCGCTCTCACTTGCACATCAAGTATTAAATGGAACGCCTCAGAGCGTGGTAACGCCGCATGAGTCATGTTTTTTCGTATGAGCAGCCGCCCGGTTCCATCGAATTATAAGACGTTGTCACGTCAAAAACCATGTAATAAGACCGGCGACGGGCGAAGGCAAACTTTAGATTAAAATCACGATTGAAGTAATGTTATGATTGAATTTTATTTCAAACTTTTACCTAAAACTAACAAATTACTTGAAAACCCATGGTTATTACTCTTTCGACAAGATGGTGGATCTATCTGTTTACTTGCATTGTTGAAATGGTATTTACTTGTACCTGTGAATTGTGAGTCACATAAAAACACAGCGTAGGCATTTTAAGTCCATCGTTTAAAGGGTACAAACATTTTATCTATTGAAATAAAATTGATTGGAAATCCGGTTTAGTTGAAAAAACATGTTTTATTTCCAAAACTAAAGAGTACTCTAGCAAGTTTTATACCATTTTGGAATCCTGGATAAATGCGCCAATTTTTAAAGTTACATGCCATGATAGTGTAGTACATTTTTTTTGCGGTACAGACGGTTAAAGTTGGGTGATGTAATTATCTGAAATTAAACGTTGGCCAAAACTCCACGATTTCATTGAAAACTGAGGCAGTTATGGCTTAATTTTGAATTGTAATTTACAGAAGGATTATTCATGCTTACGTTGCAGAAAAAAGTTTCATGAAAAGTTAATATTTGTAGTCACAGGACTTAAAAGATCATCACAGGGTGTCAGTTTTTCCTGTTTTTTTTAATACTCATAACTCGAAAGTTACTTGGCAAATATTTTTTTTATATTTTTCTAATAACTGTCATGACTTGGCGCATCACCCGTTTTCGGCTGGACGTTGACTTATGGGACACCCTGTATATGAAAGGGAATTGTTTTCAAAATAATTAGGGGAAGCAGGGGGAATAGCGCTCACTGGGTAATGGCGCTCACCTCTGTAGGTAACTCTGTCAAAATGGAACGTAGCAACATGCCATAACGCGTGAAGTACGAGGAAAGGGAGTCTCTAACAGACAGGGATGCAAACGGGTAGTCAGCTCGCGTCATGTGACCGTGAAGTTAGTTTTTTCGTTTTCGGCTGCGCTGAACTAATTTTTGGTTCAGTGTTTTTTGTCAGTAAGTCCAAAACTTAAACTATTTATTTATTATTAATTTTACTTTTCTAGCAATAAAACTATTTAATTTTGTGATAAGGTAATCATTTTTCAACAATTGTGTGTGTATTGTTTATTAATTTTAAATTGATTACAAAATGACTGAGCGGCATTACCCAAAGCCAGGGGCAATACCGCTCAAACCCGTTTTTTTTTATAATGTTTTCCTACAGCTAGTAGGTCAAAGATATATGCCTTTGTTGTTAATCTGTTGATAACTCGATAATTAAAGACTATATTACCTTTCTTAATTTTTGATTTATTCTATATAATTTTAAAAATACACCCAGTTTTCCTTAGGTGAACGCCATTCCCCCTCCTTACCTATCTGAACAAAGCAAAAAGGTAAGACACAAATTAAATTTTATATTAACTAAAAGTATATAATTATAAATAGGTATATAAAGTAAATAAGATGTATGAGATGTTTAAAAATGTGAGAAGGAACTGTGGATACAATGTTAGGATAGATAAATACAGTAAGTATAATTTCATAGGAATAAATACAGTAAGTATAATTTCCTATGAAATTATACTTACTGTAAATAAATTAATAAATACATACTTAGAATACAATATAACACCCAGACAGAGAACAAACATTTATGTTCACCACACAAATAACTCTCGTTCTTCGCCGTGGTCGGTTAAAAAATAATACCATGATGCCTAAAGAAATGTTATTGTCAAGAAATGTATGTCACTGTCAAGTCAGTCATTCAGTCACTGTCAACTTCAAGTCAGTTATCAGTCAGTGTGAGTAGCTATAGCTACAGTAGGTGTTCTATTTACGCTACGCATTTTCGTGATTATTCGGTAAATTATTCAATTTCCAAATAAAAACAGTGATCTTCGCTAGGATATTCGTGTACAGAAAATTTTTCAGAAACTGTGAGTATCAAAAACTCAAAAAAATTGCGAATAACTTCAATCTTGTCAAGTCTATGGGAACCATCATGTTTTGTTTTAAATCCGATAATAATGACCTGTTATTGTTATTTTACTGATTAATTATTGTAGTTTACATATTCGTTTGTTGACCCCAGAGGGGTCTAATATATCAGCTATAATAAACATCAAACACACCTAAAAATAGGTAATAATGGTTCAATGAGTCTCCAAAAAAGCTTATGACATCAGAACTTAGTCATATCTAACGATAGCTGGATGATATTAGCTAATTGTTTACTTAACATTATAAATATAACTGCCTCAGGCCTTACCTGAGGAATCTAAAGTCTAAATACTGAGCTAGATAGGTCATCATGGGTAAAATACCCAACATTCATTCTGCTCTAACTTTGTACTCCCTACATTTCCTATTAGGTTCCTGTTGGCTTTTACTCTACTAAGGGCAAACTTTTCCATCCATAGATAATACAAAAGTTTGAAGGAATAAGGCAAAAAAAACTACTATACAGGACATGTCTGACGATTTAAAAAAGCAAATTTTGCTAGGTATTTTTTTAAATCTACACCATCCACAGCCTGATTTCTTTCACTGCTGGGTATAGCCATTGTTTACGGTACGGTGCTAATCTCATCCAGGTCTTGCCCGGAATGATAGACAAATGGTCTGTCCATCTTGCTGGAGGACGAAAAGTCTTTTTTTAAATACTTTTCTATTCCAGAGTAATGGGTCAAACCCTGTCAGAACCAGTAACGGAGAAGCAATCGGCGACATGTGTGGACAACCGCTTCCTAGTCGGCTCATCCTGCATGCAAGGCTGGCGGGTGTCGATGGATGACTCGCACACTCACATACTGTCGCTCCCTGATGACCCAGGCACGGCTTTCTTTGCGGTGTACGATGGCCATGGTGGTAAGTACTATGATTTACAAGTCCTGTACCCCGAGTCCCGGTTTTGCTACCACATTTCGTCTACTAAATGTTGTTTTCATATCACCTATTTGTCTTTTGCTATTGTATGAAGAAAAGATGAACACAGCAAAAATATGTTACTTAGAAACAATTGAAACAAGTTGTCTCATCAATTTGTCATTTAAAAGAGAGAGACACATGCTCACACGAAAATAACATCTTTTAGACTAGATGTGGTAGCTAAACTCCGACTTCAGGTACTGATGTTAAATACATAACGAGTCACAGCTCATCATTCTCATAAGCTCATACTTTCTCTGTTTGGTTATTTATTTAGTTACTTATTTTTAAGATAGTAGCAACTTGAAAGAAACACTACGCCCATTTATAAGTCTTCAGATAGTCACAAACTAAATTTACTAGCAAATATTATGCTAATGCAATTATTATAGGTTTTGTAAACTGGAGCTCCTCGATATCAGGTGGGCAGTTTGCTTGTTTTATTAGCTGTTCTAATAAGAAATAGAAGTTGTAGTTACTACACCATATATTAGGTTTTTAGTACTAGGTGAAAAATGTGTATGGTATCCACCAGACCATTAGGTTCTATTTTTGGTTCCAGGTGCAAACATAGCTGAATATGCTGGGAAGCACCTGCATAAGTTCATCACAGCACGCCCTGAATATCACCTTGGCAACATTGAGGAGGCTTTGAAACAAGTATGTTCATCTTCTTATACAACTATTTATTACTCAAGAACAGCTCAATTGATATGGCTGAAAAGTGGTGGGGAGATAGCTTAAAACAATCAGACGGACATAGGATACTTTTTATCTGGAAAAAGAATGCTGCTGCATAAACATAGACACTTTTTGTTGCTGACATGGCACAAAAAAATATGATAGTAAGTATCTATTAACTATTTGGTCCCCATCTTAGAAACTCTGCTTAGTTTGGGTCTAGATAGTGTTCTGTGAATTGTCCACAACATTAATTTTATTTAGCTTGTGTCTGACACTAGGTTCAAAAGTGTCCACATTTGCGCCCTGCCTAAAAGTCTTCGTCCTTCCTGCAAAAATAAGTGTTCACTTCTTTTTAACCATTCTGATACCCAAGTACAAGCTCAGCTTAGTTTGGGGCTAGATAGTGTTACGTGGGAAAAAATTAAAAACGAAATATCTTTCCTCTTCATAATATTTTATGGTGCTTCCAGGGTTTCCTAGGAGAGCACTGGTGGTCTAGTGGTAGCGGCCCCGCCTTCCGATCCGAAGGTCGTGGGTTCAAAGTTTAAACCCAGTCGTGTACCAATGAGTTTTTCTATCGAAAAATGTATGTGCACTATGCCAGTACTCTCAAAACGGTGAAGGAAAACATCGTGAGGAAACCGGCGTGTCGTAGAACAAAAAGGGCCCGTCAGCGACCTACTTGCGGAAAAACCAGCCCGCACATCAAGCGCGGATGATAAATTAGCCGATTTCTAGGGTTTCCTAGACATGGACCAGGCAATGCTTGAAGAGTACATGCTGCAAGAGAAGGTGGCTGGCAGCACAGCGGTGGCTGTGCTCGTGAAGGATAACACCCTCTACTGCGCCAATGTGGGGGACTCCCGGGCTATAGCTAGCGTTAGGGGAGGGGTGAGTCTACTAACTCTGATTCTAAATATGATAAGGATTGAAAAGTCCCCGAAAAACTGTTGTAGTGTAGTGGCTATGAATGTTACTCTTCTTCTTGTTATCGTTTCACTGGTTCTTGCAAACCAGTGTGGTGAAAGGATTTATCGATACTCGGATTGTTCACTTTATATGGTTCCTTTAAGCAAGCTCTGTTTTGGGGATATTATAAAAATCTTTGAAGCTCTGCTTAGTTTGGGGCTAGATAGTCCTGTTTACAATATTTAATTATATTTCTCTCCATATTTCAACATGACCTTCCCTGTTCCTTCTAGTGTTTTGCTTATTTTTCTCTTAGCTAAAAGGAGGTTAATCTACATAGCAGGTGGAGGTCCTGTCATACGACCACAAGCCCAACAACGAGGAAGAGCTCCGCCGCATCACCGCGGGCGGCGGCTGGGTACAGCTGAACAGAGTTAATGGCAACCTGGCGCTGTCGCGGGCGCTAGGGGACTACGTGTTTAAGCGGAACTACAGGCTCACGCCGCAACAGCAGATTGTCACAGGTACATATTGCTAACTGATCTTCTTAGGCTGGCCTCAGCTCAGTTGGTAGAAGCTCTGCCTTCTGCGCCGTAGGTCGTGGATTCGATCCCCACCGAGAACAAATATTTGTGTGGTGAACGCAGATGTTTGTTATCTGTTTGGGTGTTATGCTGTATTCTTAGTATGTATTTATAAAAAAATGAATCGAAGTATAAAATCAGCTATCTGATTCCCATAGTACAAGCTCTGCAGATAAAATAGATAATTATTTTTCCAGTTTTCCATGCTGACTGAACAAGTAGGACCTATAACAAAGCACATTGTTGGTCACGCACGTAAAGAATATGCCCTATTATGCACTGGCCCTGCGTCTATCGACCTTAAGTGTACAGGTGATAAGCCTGTAATTTCGCCCACACCCTTTAAACTGAAACAGGAACTTTGCTTTGTGGCAGAAAAAGGCGTGGGTGCTAGTGAAAACTGAAGAATTGTTTTTCTATCTCGTAGTCAATTTCCCTGCTAGCTTGTTGTCCAACTAATAAGCTTGTGTAAAAAACCAATAATTAAAAAATCAAATAACATTATATTGTTTTTTCCAGCGTTTCCCGATGTCCTAGTGAAGCAGCTGAATGAAGACTGGGAGTTCATTGTGATCGCGTGTGATGGCATATGGGAGGTGTTGTCTAACGAGGTATGCTTACTAACCTAGAAATATAAACATAGGTCAAATTGTCAGGCTGCGCCAGAAAACTTTAACTGGCGCAGCCAAACCACATGTTTAAAATGTTCTTTAAAGTTTGACTACATACGTGAGATAGAAATAAAAAGTGCCTTATATGCGTTTCTAGAATTTGAGTTATTTCTCTGTCAAATTTGACCTCGGGTGGTCCAGTGCCAGCCATGAAAACGTAGCAAACAGCCTACTAAAACAGTTTTTTCGGTAGGAATAAGAATATTTTGTTTGATCAAAATAGTCAGCGCTGTCTTAACAACTGCACATTGAAAGCCTTACTGACGCCGCGGAAAATACAATTAATGTAACATAACACATTAGCAAAATGGACTTTCTTAATTCAAGGAAATCATCGACACGACGTAAAATTAAATCAAGGCTATCAAACCGTGGCGGTACCTACATGATTGAGTATTGCATTGTTTCAAACTATACCTTGCCACTCCAGGAAGTGATATCGTTTTGCCGCGTGCGTCTGGTGAGTGGCTGGGAGCCAGCGGCGGTGTGCGAGGCACTGATGCATCGCTGCCTCGCACCACACTGCGCCACCGGCGGCCTCGGCTGCGACAACATGACCGTGCTGCTCGTGTGCCTGGCGCCTTTCCCGAGCCGCGCCCCGGTCAGTACATTCCCCATCTTCCATCTTCCACCATCTTCGCTCATCCACCATCAACCATCTTCCACTATCAGTTCGGTTTTTAAGGCAGCGCATTAGCACCACTGGTGTTGCAGGTGTCTATGGTCGATGGTAACTACTTTCCATCAGGTGACCCGTCTGCTCGTCTGCTTGCTATGGCATAAAAACGATCATCTACCATCTTCCACCATCAACCATCTTCCATCTTCCCCCATCTTCGCCCATCCACCATCAACCATTTTCCACTATCAGTTCGGTTTTTAAGGCAGTGCATTAGCACCACTTCTGGTGTTGCAGTTGTCTATGGTCGATGGAAACTACTTTCCATCAGGTGGCCCGTCTGCTCGTCTGCCTGCTATGGCATAAAAAAACGATAATCTACCATCTTCCACCATCAACCATCTTCCATCTTCCACCATCCACCATCCAGATATCAGCTACCTGCCGCGACGGTAGCTAAGTGCTGTAGTGCCGGTTGCTAGCATCGTCTTCTTTTTGAATTATATTGGTCTTGTGGAATTGAAATGTAAGTCATAATGTGTAATAACTTAAAATGGTGAGAAAATCACTCCTGAATTCAAAATTCTTATTATATTGGCGACATATTAGAAGAGAAAGAAATACATATTTATACTATTACACGGGTATTTATCGCGTATATTACCTTATTTTATTTATTTTCCCGGCGTTAGTACCCGTGTTATAGTATAAATATGTTTTATGATCGCGGAAGTTTAAAAAGTAGAAAGAAATACATTCGAATACCTTTCGAATTATATCCTACCGGCTGCGCCAACGCATGTTTTTGCATGCATTTCTATTTAATTTAAGCATGTGCTTGCATGGGCATCTTTTTAGTTATAAATAAATTGCTTGTGAGCTTTTCTGAATGCGTATTAACTTACCGAATAGTTACTTATTTTTTTCTTTCTTTTAATGTTTGTGTACGTCTGACGATTACGAAGGGGAAATTTCACTACGCCTGTCCCGCATATCACGGCGTCCCAGACGCCTATCGGTCCGATAGGTTTTTTATATAAACAATAATACCATAGAGATCACAAGACTCGAATTGGTAGGTGTGATTATAGAAGGAGTTATTCTAGTAGGATATGTCCATCCTGTTTCCTCCTACCAGAACAGAACAAGACGGCACTAAGCATGCTTATACTTACAGTGTTCGTACCTGGACGTGTCTCGCCCGAACAAGTACTGGATCCTGTCTCCATCGCGACGTTTCTCTTAAGTTCTTTCCGCCTGCCCCCTTTTATGCACAAGCTTTTAATTTAACTTTACGGTGTGCCTTTAAAAACTGTGATGAGTGTACAATTTGGTTAGTTCTATAATTTCAGCTGTTTTGGACTATAATAAAAAAAATGTCCCCAAAGAAATTGTGTTGCATGTCAGGATTCCTATTTTTCAATTTCCGGTTTACAAGTAGTAAAAAATCGTAAGAATAAATTATTCGATATATATTTTTTTGCAACATCAATCAGCTTTTTTTTTATGGAATAAAACCAAATTGTACCCATTAATCCCCTGTGATCATTGTACTTATAAATTTGAGATTAATAATCAAGACTGATATGTGCCATTTTTAAGAAAATCTTACATTTATTTGACAGAATTTTCATTTATTTGATCAATGAACTATAATACCTAAAAAAAAAGAATGACAAGGTTTCATCAAAATACATAATTTGATGTTTACCATTCGGACTTATTGAGGCTTTTTTGTTTATTGCATATTGTCTGGATTTTTTAGCCAAATATAATGCATACCAAAGTAAAAACATTGATTATGTCCAAGCGGTAATATAAAGAACAAAACATTAGCATAATGTGCTATTTTTCCATTATGGTACTGGATAATGTTTAAATACCTACTACATAAGTAAGATTTTTATGTATTGAAATATAATCACACAAAAGTAATGTTTGTCACACAAAATTTGCGTTTCACTTCAAATGTGTGTTGTGTGTTTTTTTATACTAACCGTGATCATTAATATTGTTTTTAGTTCGAGCTATGTGTGTAACATTGTGTTTTTGCCAGATTTATGTATTATGATTATGTGCTCATTTTTTATTGTGCATGTTTAAGAAATTTGTCCTGAGCATGTCTGGCGTAGTATTTATTTTACGTACCTATTGCATGTAAAATAACATCATGTATTTTTTAGTCGAAAGTATGATGCGTTTAAAATGATATCGGTTACCATATTGCATAGTCTAAATTGCTTTATACTTTTCGTGTTCAATAGGTTTTAGTTTGGCTTAAAATATGTTTTAGACGTTTTATCGATATAATTGTTGTTTTGCCGGATAATCTGTATTATTCTTGATAAAAAATGGTTTATAAGCTTTAATTTACATAGAAATAAGAGTCATAGTTGCATGCATTCATTGTCAGAGCCACAAAAACATTTTAACCTTGCTTTTGGTTTGTAATCACCCTGTGTTTGCTTAATAAATATTGTGAAAAATGTTATTGTTTCATATACATACGAGTAGTAGTTGCTGGACTAAAAGTATACAATTCGTAAATTGCAATTTACAATGGACTGCAATGGATCAAACGGGACAAAGACTGCTTTGAAAGTTACTGTTTTTTTATACAACTAGCTGATAGGACAATCAGTATGGTATATCACCATAATAAGTGGTAGTCATATACGTCATGCACGTACCCTACGATGCACTGCCCTGCGTCCATCAACTTGAGGCATACAGTTGCTCAGCCTCACGTGCCAGTAATTTTACCTACACCTTTCAAACCGAAACAAAGCGATGCTGCGTCTCGGCAGAAGTAAGCATGGTGGTAGTACTTCCCCGGACGAGCCACACACTAAGAGCTCTACTACTAAACATAGTTGTATACATAATAGTGCAGTCGACTGTACAACGTCCCTCGCAGAGACTAGTCTCTCAAATTACTGAACGATTTTAACTTCCGTTTATTCATTTAAGTAGGTTTTAGGTTAAGCTTCATCCATCGTTCGCTAGCTATTACGCTTAAAAAAAGTTATTTTCGTTCGCTTAAAAAAAATAAACTTGAGCTATATTTTGTGGTAAATGTGCTTGGAAAATGTCTGCATGATGCATGTTAAATGCTTTTGTAACGCTTTGAAGGCAAAAGGTAAGCAAGACTAAATTAATGTATTTGTATTTTTATGGATTATGCTTTCAATTTTAGGGATTATGATCTTGTGCTTTGCTTAGTGTGATGTTTCGACATTACCTCTCGAGATTTTTCTACATATTGAGCTTATTCATTTTAGCCTTCGATCATAAATAGTTCTATTATTATCACTATTATTGGTCGAAGATTTTAGCAGTAGATATGCTATATCTGAGGCCTTAAAATTAAATTAAAATTGTTATATTCATATTATGTCAATGGTCCTTAGGAATATAACAGTCAATTATATAAAGCCCTTATGGCACCGCCATTTCCTTATTCAATAAAGTCCTAACCATACCAAGGTTCTGGAAGAGATCGCTCATAGCGATAAGACCGCCCGTTGTACTTCGCTATAGTTTTAATATTTTCGTCAATTGTCTATTGTCCTATTATTATAGTGTACAATAAAGTTGTATCTATTTATCTATCAAATTATATCAGTAGATAAGGTAGGTACAGAAGAGGCTTTAAGAGGTCTGAAAGTTATTACACCTGAACTCCCCTATATTTGTAACTTTTATTAAATTGATAATCAATTATATTTCTTTACAAAATTCCAGGAAAATCCACAACCAGTTGACGAAGAATTAGACAGCAAGTTTCTGACCAAAATGGAGGATTTATTATACGTTGAAGAGGAAGAAGAAGAAGACCTAAAGTGAATATGTTGGTATCCGTTTGTATATTTGTATATATTGTAGCGTAGTGTTTGAGTTTAAAACTTTTACTATGATTTAGGGTTGAGATTTGCGTCCGGAACGTTCTCATACGGTTTTGGTCTCAAAAGCGTTCGTGTATTATTATTATTTTTTTTATGTAAAAGTTAGACAAACGAGCTTACGGCCTACCTGATGGTAAGCGGTCACCAACCCATTTTTCATAAACTAAGATGCCATTCTAAATTCAAAATTAAGTTGCTTACTTTTAACAAAACTTGAGTAAAGGCGCGTTTCCATTATGCAAGTGCTTGCATACATGTATGACGTCAGACTTGTGTGCAAGTGATTTGAATTGGAAACCGGATTTTTTCCAACTTGCAGCTTGCATACAAGATTGCAACAATTTTGTATACAATTTTGCAAGTTGCGTGCAAATGTGCCGACTTGATTATTGTGCGTTCAAGTTTAAACCTAATTGCATACAAGTTGCAACTTGTTTGCAAGTTGTAGTTTCCACTATACAATTTGCATGCAACTTGCAACTTGCATGCATGCAACTTGCATAATGGAAACGCGCCTTTACTCAAGTTTTGTTAAAAGTAAGCAACTTAATTTTGAATTTAGAACGGCATCTTAGTTTATGAGAGATATCACAGATTTAATTTCAGATACGTGTTTTTTTTATTACCCGTGTTAGTGTGTAAGACACGCTTAATTAAATTGTAAAGAAATATTGATGTGAATAATTGTTACAAAGTTATCATCACCCGCACAAGCTATTGAGAACAACCGAATGAGAACAAAATTGAAAGCTTGATAAGTTAAGAATTAGCTATATTATGGGATAATGGATTATTTAGCTTTAAGTTAAATGGAGCCTCTAAATTGTTACACCTAATAGTGCAACACTTTAGTGAGCGCATCTCAGACCCCTACATTAAGACAGTAATATGGCGGTATAAGTCCTGTGTTATTTGCAACTGGGCTGGTATATTAATTAGTTTCAAGCCGGCCCAGTGCTATTTCCCGATCTCAGCATTTTTTTAGACCGAGTGGTTTCCAGTCCCACGCTGTAAAAAGCGAAATCTAGCGGATGTGTCCTAAACATAATCAAACTTTTAACATCTTTAGGAGCAACTGCATCCGATATTTGAGACACTCTGCCAAAGTATATAAAATAATACTACGAATAGAACGGACACTACCCTCCACCAATTCCGGCTTCCGCACCCCGCGGGCTTGCGGTTAGCCTGATTTGAGCAAAGGACGCGCCACGCACACACACACGGCGTACAAAACGACATTTGTATAGTGTCTGTGTAAGAAGCGTACTCAGACGCGAATGTACAGAACGACATTTGTGTATGTCTGTGTAATAGGTAGTTAGAACGCGGCTTTTGTTTGGGATTTGGTCTGGGTGTTACTGGATCCAGTTACTGGACACGTGTAAACCATGCTTCAGTTTCGTTCACTGTCAACCGTCAAGGCTCCTTAAATTATTGTTCCTTTAAGGCCTGCGCACACCTAGGCCGCTGGCGAACGCGATCAGTGAAACGCTATCAAATATCGCTGTCAGATTTGAGATTTGACAGCGATCTTTGACAGCGTTTCACTGTTCGCTACCGCCAGCGAACTAGGTGTGTTCGAGCCTTTACTCAAAAACTGTAGGTTGTTTAGTTATAGCGTTGTTCTAGATTTATAACGACACGAATGTCCAATTGTGATCAAAAAATATCATTTCGGTTTATACAGTTATTTTATTAATATTTGAAGAATTCTATAATTTGTTTTACATATTTTTATTATTTTATGAAGCATTTAATGCCTGAATGATAAAGGTTTGCTTATAAAAGGTTACTGTGGTTTTAAAAAAGTATGTGTAAATTTTAAATTGTCGGACGTGCCACTGACTGCCCCTTTAGACATCCTCAAAATATCTGATTAAGAGGTACCTATTGGGCCTAGAGATTACAGTTGTGGACCTATTTTCTTTGTTTTTAAGAATCTTTGAAAATATTGAATGATACAGTCTTTAAATAATACAAGTCATTAAATAAAACTATTATTTTTTTGTTGAAGAAGTCAACTTGTATTTAATACCTAAAATGCATTTTAGGGCTCATTGTTCAAACTACGGAATGATTATATTCATTAAATATAAAAATGTCCGTCCTTGTTTTTGTCAAGCCTAAACACAGATTGATAAATTTAATCTGACGGATAAATTTATGTCAAGATTGAAAAATTTGCCCTTAGTAGCTTAGAATTTGAAACTAAATCTGATTAAAAACCCATGAGTTTTGAATTTGGTAATGGTGTGTAGTTTTAGTAAATTTTATTAAAATATAAGAGAGTAAGTATTAGAAGCTGTAAAAATGTGTATGCATAGATAAAATTTACGTTAAAAATGAACTCCTTTGTGTCACCATAGTAGGTCTTTTCTGTTCTATCTTGAGCTACAGTGCCACCAATTTGTCTCTTCCCCTTCAGCCACCAATTTGTCTGTTCTGGGGTATCACCTTCAAAAAGTGTAAATAAACCAACTACAAACGCACGCACTAGAGCATTGCGAGTCACCTAGCGAGTAGCTTTGTAAAACGAACGTTCTAGAATTTTCGCATTGCGCGCTTGGCTAGTCCCGCCCAGTGCGCAGTGACTCGCTGGCAAATAGGCAAGTCATAAGTGGCAAACACACGGTTTCCAACCGCGTTTCCTACCAAGGTGACCTTCGCAGAACGCTTCTGGCTACATTGGTTTAAAACCAACGCCGAACTTCCGAGCGCGTCTTTCTATCAAGGGCGTTTATAGGTCATGCGAAATTTGGTTTAAAACTGCCGGCTACACGGTTTCAAGCCACAGTTTCTACAAAGGTCACCTTGGT
The DNA here is from genome assembly GCA_939531255.2 of Thera britannica. NCBI lineage: Eukaryota > Metazoa > Arthropoda > Insecta > Lepidoptera > Geometridae > Thera > Thera britannica. The sequence goes on along the minus strand of OW618043.2, from coordinate 17,089,594 downwards.
AGGAAACGCGGTTGGAAACCGTGTGTTTGCCACTGTAGTTTTACTCGATCAGGTTGAAATATTCGTTTCGCCTATGTGTCTCTCTCTATTTGGTTGGAGAAAATATGAGACAACAATAATATGTTACGTAAGAACGCTCGAAATGAGTTGTCTCATCATTTCTCCATACAAAAGAAAGAGACGTAGGAGAAAATTGTTCAAACTGATCGAGTAAAACTCAGACTACGGGTACAGGAGCCTAATTCTCGGCTCATCTCGGATCATTTTGCAATTTTATTTCATTGCTTGTTTTCGAAGAGAGAATGGATGATTTCCTTGAGCAATTCATCGACGATCTCATCGTAGAAGCCTCGGCAGCTACGATATACGGAAAACGTAGAAACAGTGCGGGGTTGTGCAATGCCAATGTGTTATGGGACATTGAAAATCCCGGTCGGCCCGAGAATTAGGCTCCAGATTCGGTTGACTGTAGCTGGGGAGTGAGGGACTGAGATGGGACAGTTTTGTGCTGATTATTTTAGAAAAGTTAAGAACGGAATTGAAATCATTATTCATGTAAAAGTACAAAGTATTCAATTTACAAATATGAATAAGGATGTAAATTCAAATTAATTTACGCACACATTTAAACTAAAGGAATTGTGGTTACTGGGGTCATTTTAGTAGATTTTATTGTAATCAGAATATAAATATAAGTAATACGGAAAGAAAGACTTATTTAAACGTGAACGGCCACTGGCGTCCATCACCGCAACGTATCGGATGCATCGTATCATCATAATTTTCTTATCCTTGTCCCACTTTATGTGGGGTCGGCACAACAGGTTTTCGTTCTCCACTCTCCTCTACTAGCCGTTATTTCAACAGTCACTCCTTTCTTACCCATGTCATCCTTCACACAATCCATCCATCTTTTCTAACATTTTAATAATTGTGTACATTCGAGCGATCCGTACGGTGTGGATCAGTGGACACACTTATGTTCTATGTAAAGAATACTATTATAGGTACGATCCGTTTGATGCGTTGCGGATATGTGGACGGTTGGCTTTAGCCGCCATTTTGTTTTTTTGACCAATGACAGCCAATCGGGTCATCAAACCCGGGGAGTAGGTACTTCCGTTCATTGCAATTTTAATTCTTCTAGTCATAAAATTAAATAATATTAACACATGTTGTAACTTCTAGACTACAGAGATTCCAGACTTATATGTGTTTCTTATTGTTTTTAAACAGACAATAGGCGAATCAACAATAACTTTGTAATTATTCAGTTTAAGTTAACAATGTTGCAAACCAGAATTGTGAGCGAAACAATCCTTTGTAAAAGATGTAGTTTTGGTATATTTGGTGTTGTACTAGTCAGTATGTTTTAGTCTGTGCAGTACCTGTTATAGCGGAAAATGTGGTAATAAAGTTTTACATTTTTAAACTGTTTTATTTATGATTATTCTATTTCTATTCTTCTTGGAAATGTGTTTTTTTTTGACGTGACAACTTCTTATAATTCGATGGAGCCGGCTGCACGCACGAAAAAACATTACTCATGCGGCGTTAACTCGCTCTGAGGCGTTCCATTTTAAGGCTTGAAGTGCAAGCGAGAGCGCGGAACGAGCGACAAAGAGGCACAATCAGCCTCCGCGTTCGGCAGCGTTCGACATCTGTCTCTCTCCTACTTGAGTGAGCGATGCGTCCGCGTGCATGGACAGCTGTATGACGTTGTCACGTTCAACTATTGTCAGTAAAACGACTTTACAGACAACTGATTTTTGACGTGATAACGTCTTATAAATCGATGGAGCCGGCTGCACGCACGAAAAAACATGACTCATGCGTCGTTACGTCGTTTCGTCGTTCCATTTACCTGAGCCGAGCCCGTAATGCGTAAGGGTAAATGAGGGTAAAGGTAAATGAGGGTAAAGGTAAATGAGGGTAAGGGTAAGGGTTCAGTCTGGGTCCGGGTCCGGGTCCGGATTTTCATTCAGTTCCATTCAGTTTCATTCAGTTTCATTCAGTTTCATTCAGTTTCATTCAGTTTCATTCAGTTTCATTCAGTTTCATTCAGTATCATTCAGTTTCATTCACATTCAATTCAATTCAGTAAAACTAAAATTTTCTTTTGAAAAATGCAACCATTCCATCAGTATTTTCTTATGACGTTATCACGTTCAACTATCGTCAGTAAACCGACTTTACAGACAACCGATTTTTTTTTTAATAGATAAACCACACAACACTTTCTATCCCCAAAGTAAGCAGAGCTTGTACTATGGGAACCAGATAGCTGATAATAAGCTGATATTAAGCTTGAAGGACTTATATACATTTTTTTTGTAAATACATACCTACTTAGAATACAATATAACACCCAGGATGAGTAGGAGAGGCCTATATCCAGCAGTGGATTTCTTCAGCCTGATAATGATGATTCTTTTTCTTAACGGGTCACTTGTTCTCTAGAACCAGTGTGGTGAAAGGATTTAAAGTGCGCTTTATGTCGTTTTTTTCTTGCACTTGGCACATTTGTTAATTTTTTTAACTTCTGGTGCATATTGGTTATTATACCTACCTGTAATAGAGTATTGCCTCTCAAATCATGGATATTAAGAACGTGCCCTATGATGCACTGTTCTGCGTCCATCAACTTATGCATACAGGTTTTAAGCGTCATCTACCAGTAATTTCCCGGCGCCCACACTCTTCAAACCGAAACAGCAATGCTGCTTCACGAGAGAAACAGGCATGGTGGTAGTGTACTTCCCCGAACGAGCCTCACACAAAGAGCCATACAACTACCATTAGAAATAACATTACTACTTCTTTTTATGTATAAATGGAAGAACTAATCTTGTGTGCAGTTATATAAATACAATTCAGACCAACATACAAGCGGAATACAGTCTGAATAAGTAAGTGCTTACTTTATCCGTTTGGGATTGTGCAATAAAGAGTTTTATTTCTCTTTTATTAGCAACAAAGGCTTTACTGGCTTTAAATTCATTGTCCTGATTTTGCTATTTTTTATTATCATCATGATTTCGGTTTCTCAAGGTTTTTAAAGTCTTAGAGCGAGGAAAGGAGAAAAGAGTTTTACTAGAGACGATACAAAATCGAAGAGGAAAAATGTTACAACATCTACGACATGACAGCTACATAAAGAACATCATTGAAGGAAAGGTTGAAGGGAAACGGAGAAGAGGAAGGCCAAGAATAAGATAGATGAGCCAGATAAAAGAAAAAGTCGCTGTCATGTCGTATAAGGAAGTCAAGGAGGCCGGATTCGAAAGACTTAATTGGAGAAAACTGCATCAAAACCCCGACAAGAGCTAGGCTCTTTTTAAGAAGAAGAAAAAGGTTTTTAAACTTCACTTGCTTTTATAATGCGCACATTTATGCGATGGCGATCAGCTGAAATACTCTCAAATATCGCTGTCATATTTGACAGCGTTTCAGCTGATCGCCATCGCTTAGATGTGCGCATCTACGAGTAGAATACAATTTATGGTCTTACTTAAAAGCGTTACTTAAGTGTGACGCACTGCTTAAAGTTCCCTGTTCCCTGTCACTTTTCGACATTACCGGATGGTAAGAGATGACAGTTGCTTAAACCACAAAAAGCGTTTTGGCTTAAACACTGATTATCTTTTGAAAAATGCTTGTAAGTAAAGGTACGGACAGACGTGCTCATTACTAGCACAAAAGCATGCTTTTATTGAGCAAGTGCTCATTAGTAGCACGTGTGTAATGTAATGAGCATGTTTATTTACCTACCTGATCCTACCTGAAGCGTGAGTTGGGGGGGGGGGGGGCGTGATCCGAGCACGTCTGAACATGTTTGTTTATTATTATGTTTGCTTATTATTATGTTTGCTTATTTAGAAGTATGCTTTAAAACAAGCATGCTTATTTCTGGCAAATGTGAACAGTTTGCAGACGTGCTCGGATCACGCCCCCCCTACCCGCGCCTCAGGTAGCATGCTCATTACATTACACACGTGCTACTAATGAGCACTTGCTCAATAAAAGCATGCTTTTGTGCTAGTAATGAGCACGTCTGTCCGTACCTTTATGGGGTTAATGCCCAGACAGAACAAATATAATCTACGTTCACCACACAAATATCGAACCCGCCCTCCAGCACAGAAGGGAAGTTTCTACTTACTTCCAACTGGGCTATGAGGGCAGTCTTCATTCTACCGGTACAACCTCATTACCTCACAGTAATGAGAACAACCCATTGTTAGTGGATGGGGTAGCTAATGTGCATCCACCGGCTTCTGTCTCGATACAAGCTTATTAATTAACGAGTAAACAAACAATTGTATGAATTACACGCAGAGTATTGAAGCAAGCTATGGTGCATCAGCGATAGCGGTGTTCAGGCGTAAGCAGGTTTCGTATTCTGTGTCCGTAGTCTTTTTTTTATACAATTAGCTGATGGAACAAGCATATACCTAATTGAAATCTGGGGCAGTGCTGTTAAAACTAAATTAGCCGATCTTCAAATTACCCAAAATAAAATAATAAAATTACTCTTTAATTATCCCTACCTAGCCTCCACTACTAAGGATACAAAAATAATGAACTTGAAGCAATTATACATATTTTGTACATGCATATTAGTCAGAAAAATATTGGATAAATCTATCCATACTAACTTAGCCTTCACTCGAACAATACAAATAACAAAGCGAAACACTCGACGTGCCAGCTTTATTGTCTTACCCAAAACTCGAACGAACCTCGGCAAAAAAATGGTAACTTATGCAGGCGCACAGCTTTATAACAAATTACCCTCAGAAATAAAAAAAACAATGTCATTCAATGTATTTAAATTCAAACTTGGCCAACATATACTTCAAGATCACACTCTCCTAAATAAATAAATAAGAATTTTCTACGCATATTATATCCTAGCTACCTGACCAATGTATAAATAAATTAACACATTTAGCTTAGAACGTCAACCACTAACAAATACTTTAATATTACCTTATATTACTTATACTTAATGTTCTCATGTAAGTGACCTCATGTATGTCTTTTGAGAATAAATATCTTAAACCAGATATGACCCGCCTGAGGTTAGGTGATAACCATCGCTTGTAACAAATAATTGCCTCGTAGGTCACGCACGTCAGGAACGTGCCCTACGATCCTTCAAGCCGAAACACAGTTATGCTGCTTCACGGCAGAAATCAGTTTCAGGTTCAGAAATCAGGCAAACTTAACATCAGGTGGGCCATTTGCTTGCATCAGCATTGTATAAAAAAAAAAGAATTCCAATAGCTAATTTTTCAATTTACAGATAATCCGTCAGATAAAAATATAAGTATCCTTTTCTTTTTTATGCTTGTCAAAAAAAAGGACTCACAATTTTTATTTGACGAATAGCGTTATTCCGTAGGTGCGAAAATCAGCCCTTAGTACTCAATTTCTTTTAATATGAAAGGTCTTTCAGCCTTGAATTCTTCTTGCCTTATTCCTCCTGTGCCACGCATGTCTTCGCAGGAGGAGGAATGCGGGCCTAATAACACACTAAAAAAACATTTTTTCTAGGTTTTCTTCGAGTGGAAAATATAATGTAATGAGTTCATACCCATGTACACCGTTCATACCTGCAATACTAGCATGATTATTACTTCTCAGAATTACCGCTTGGAACCGGCATGCCTACCCTATAATTGGATAAAAAGGGGGTTAGTATTTAAGGGTAGGAGGGGTAGCTACTTGCAGGAGTGGCGACCCGCCAGCCTCGCCAGATTGTATACAGTGAGTTATTCATATTTACAGTTATTGTATTTCTTGAATATTTTATGTGAATTTGTCCATCGGTACTTAGTGCGATAGTTAAAAAAAAAGCAGCATCAGAGAGGACGTGTGACAGATGATAGGAAAGTCGCGGTTGGAGATGGAAACTTTTGTGGTTGGTGTGGTTCGTGATGGTCATGTGATAAACATAGAATAAGGGATACCTAAAGATCAGGAGCCTAATTCTCGGCTCATCTCGGATCATTTTGCAATTTTATTTTATTGCTAAGTATTGCTTAATGTCCCATAAATACACATTGGCATTGCACAACCCCACACTTTTTCTACGTTTTCCGTATATCGTAGCTGTCGAGGCTTCTACGATGAGGTCGTCGCAGAAACTCAAGGAAATCATCGATTCTCTCTTCGAAAAGAAGCAATAAAATAAAATTGCAAAATGATCCGAGATGAGAATTAGGCTCCAGTATCAATATGAGAATTAATCATCTTATGAGTTATAAGTATGACATATATGGGCATGGTAGAGAAGTGTCATGTGACGAAAAGAGTGCTAAGGAATATAAAGGTAGAGGTATGCTGGATGGATTGTGTTAGAGATTATAATTACTTATATTTCCAAGAAAAGAGTGAGTACTGAGATGACGAATGATAGGGACTATGAGAGAATGGAAGAAAAATAAATAGATGTTGTGTCGACCCCACCTAGTGGGGTAATATCACTTTTAAAAGAAAATTTAAAAAACTGCTCATCAAATCATACTACAGCATTAAGGAATTTATGGAAGACGAGATTTAAAAACTACACCTTACCTACCTCTAAATATTACCAAGCCGTCCAAGTCAAATAGTCATACATAGATATTTAATAAGATTTAAGATTTTATTGTTAAGCTAGATTCTCTATATAAGAAGTTTAATAGTTACCTAGATTTACATAATTTAATTTAATTTTGCCGTAAGGCCATTGTAATGCCCCAGCAGGGCTCATGTTCTGGACGTTACCCCCTAAGACCTATAATACACATGAAACAATGAATAAATGAATATGAATATGAATATAAGAGCAGTAAGAAGAGACTTAGATACATTATTATCATCATCAGCTTGAAGCCCTTCACACGTATATTTAATTATTGATTCATTTAATTAATTAGGATGGTTGCTACATTACAACCACTGACACTAATAATACAAAATTTAAGATCAAAATAATCTAGGTACCTACGCTACAGATTACGACTAAGACGAAAATATTATTAAGTATATGCAATAAAATTCAAGCCTTCATCATGCATTTTCTGGAGAACGATTTTGAGCCTTTCAAATTGTTTTTTTATTTACTTATCATAGAAGATCTTTTCATTTTTCTCCATTCTTCGACTTCCCTCAATCTAAGTATAGCAAGTTATCGTTCCGTCTTCCGGTTCGTGGTCGCCGTTCGAGAACCTTTATTCCCCAGCGCTTGTCGGTTCTAGAGAGAACAGTAACGCAATAATAACCCCACGGGAAAAAACATCTTTCTACGTATGATGAATAAAACCATTTAGGTATGTTCATTTTAGCTTTTTGTTCCACCTTTTCACAAAACAATAGGTTTGAAAAGTTATTCGTGCGCTTTTAAAAACAGATTTTCCGACGTTGTTCTGTTGTAGTTAGCTGCAGTAAGTAATTTTTATAATTTTCACTGAAATGTTGCTTTTTGATGAAAACCTGTCTTAATACTATGCCTGGAAGGCATAGTATATAGACAGGAGGGCTTGGAAATATTGGCTTTGATATACCTACGCGATACAGTAGGTATTTTACCACTCATACTCATACTCATATTATTTATTTGCAATTATTATGTTACATGGTGAGATCTTAAAGTTAAAAATGGTGAATACATAACAGGCCCTAATGTTCAGGGCATAGCAATGTTACCACGGTAAGCCTATGTCAATTAATTGGCTTATTCACGATTTAAATATCAATATTTTTCAATTGTTTCTTGTATTTTAACCGACTTCAAATAAAAAAGAGGAGATGTTCAAGTCGGTTGTATTTTTGACGTGACAACGTCTTTTAATTCGATGGAGCCGGCTGCACGCACGAAAAAACATGACTCATGCTTCGTTACCTCGCTCTGAGGCGTTCCATTTAAGGCTTGAAGTGCAAGCGAGAGCGCGGAACGAGCGACAAAGAGGCACAATCGGCCTCCCGTTCGGCAGCGTTCAACATCTGTCTCTCTCCTATTAGGTACTTGAGTGAGCGATGCGTCCGCGTGGACAGCTGTATGACGTTGTCACGTTCAACTATCGTCAGTAAACCGACTTTACAGACAACCGATTTTTTTGCTAATGTTTGTTTAGTACTTATGGCATTGCTTCGTAATTTAGGAGTCGATTTGAAAAATTATTTTTTTATCTGAGAACTCATATACATTGGTAAACAAAGAAATTTCATTAAAATCGGTTTAGCCGTTTTGTTTAAATGTTTATTACTGCATACCTCTGTCATTTATGAACCGATTTAGTCAATTCATTTTTATCTGCTAAGTAGGTATCTACTTATTACAATACTTCCAGTTTGGTCCCGTTAAAATTTCATAAAGATTTGCTTAGTGTGGTCGTGAAGTCGGGCTCTCAAGTTTTTTTAAACTTGTATAAAGATTTTGGTTTCCATTTCGGTGTAACAATGCGATTTCGAGTATGTTTTGTCACAACAAAACATACGCAGTCACCTCACGGTAAACTAGGTAAGTAGGTACCTATATACACCAATACTTCGAATCAATATTCCGTATATCGACATTTCGATGAAATTTATCTTTGGATGAACTTTTTGGCATCCTGTTTCCTATTGCGTTGAAATTATCTGAACTCCCAAATCGCTTCCATCTTCATTTCCGGTGTACAAATTAAATAATATCCCGTCAGCTTCACAAATCTGTATCAAATGTTTCATTTTGTTTCATTGCTCTCAACTCTGCTCGCAATGTAAGCTGCCATTCCTTTCGATTCCAGACACATAGAAGATCTATTTTGGCTCGACATCAGGTGCTTAGGCAGATGATGCGTTGAAGAACTAAATAAAAAAAAAACCTTTTTATCCTAACGAAATTAAAATTAAAAAATATTTATTTAGGACCCCTTTCGGGTATAGGCGTCCAGATTCTTCCAGTTGTCCCGGTCCAGTGCTAGATCAAGCCAATTTGCTGTTTTGCTCTTTTTTGTGCTAATTTCGTCTACCCATCTAGCATTTGGTATACCTACCTGGCCTTCTTTTTTATAACGCTTTTATTAGCTTCACCTGTATGTAAGTTTGTATGTAACCGACCCCTTTGAGCTCGATTTTGTCCTACTTTGAACGATCAGATTTGATTCAAACTTTGCACACCTGTCAAAGGTCAATGACAATGCAATAATATGAAAAAAATTATAAAAAAAACTTTAAAAAACTAAAAAAAAAAAAAAACCTACTTTGAAAGATCAGATTTGATTCAAACTTTGCACGCACCTGTCAAAGGTCGATGACAATGCAATAATATGAAAAAAAAAAAACTAAAAAAAAAATATAGTTTAAAAAACTAAAAAAAAAACGTTTTTATAACTAATTGAACTAAAAAGTTAAAAATAAAACTGTAATAATCAATTGAAAAATTTATATTATTGTACAAAAAGCGTGGGGGGCTTGATTTTGATTGTTGTAAATATTTTATCAATAGTTTATTATACGGTATACCTGATGTTATTATAAAACACACGCGCCCCACGCTTATTTGTACAATAATATAAATTTTTCAATTGATTATTACAGTTTTATTCTTAACTTTTTAGTTCAATTAGTTATAAAAGCGTTTTTTTTTAGTTTTTTAATCTATAATTTATTCCTGTTGGGCCTTTCCATTTTTTTACTATCTTTGTCCATCTGAAGAACTATGCCAATTAAATTACTACCTAGGTACACAAGCCTGAGGGTATGAAAGGTTATGTCAAGTAGGTGACGGCCGCAGTCGTCATGCCAGGGGATTAAAGAGATGTGCGCGCTTGAAGTGCTTCGTCGGCCTTAGATTCAGCTGACACTAAGCTGATGTTTGGTATTTGCATGTAGTCTGAATGACATGACAGCATGACATGACGAAAAGGATGAATCTGTCTACAATGCGCTCCGTCTGGCTCTGTCTCTGGTTCTGGTTTTGAGTCTGTTAGTGCTCACCAGTGCATTATACTGTGTGTGTAACGTTTTGACGTAGGATTTATTTAGACAACACTCACACAGACTCAAAATCAGAACCAGAGACAGAGCTCATGGTAGGCCTACTGTTTGACGATGAATGATGATGATGACTTTGTCATGCATGTGAGGGTTTGATTCCGGGTGAATGCCTCCACTCAATCTGTATGTCTTCTTATCGTGTCACTTGTTCTTTTAAACCAGTGTGGTGGAAGGATTTTGGAGGCTATCTCCGTTAATAATGACTGATAGCTTTATTGGAACCAGGACCTTTGGGCTATCTGATCCTTCTGTCTTTTTATCAGCACAGGTAACATATCTTCGCCAGTAGGAGCCTGCCCAGCCCTCGGGGCTGAACCGCCATCATGGCAGACAAGAAGGATCCTGAGAGCGTGAGTATCACCTACTTCATCACCAGAGCCACCCACGAACTTCTATCAACATTGTATCAGCCTGGAGAAGTCCACAGCTCGACAAAGGCCAACATAGATTTGCTAAATTGGCGGATTTTTGAACGCAGGGTCGGTGTTGATACTGAAAGGATACTGTTGCCCACCTAATGCGTTCCAACCTCTTACCTCCTCTAACCTCTTACGAGGTCTGGAGGACCAGACGAGATGAAAATGCTAAGCAGTTGGTGCCGGGACCTTTATAGTATAATTTTACATGGGAAAAGGGACAAAAGCGAGAAAGAAATGCGCCGTGAGCATTTTATCCAAATATTTTTACTATTATCTTGACCACAAAACCATCATTCGGTCAATTATTATGAATTCGACAGATCCCTTTTCGAGTTTTACACACTATCCGCCGAAGTTTGTAGAATGTGTCACGTTTTGTTCTCAGAATTAGGAAGCACTCATGTTTTACTAAGTTTTTATTGTAAATACTCTAACTATACTTACTTACTCTATTTTAATTTTAGCTACTATAAAATACCTACATATAAACATCACTGTAGTTGGTGGTTGTTTTTGAAATAATTACCCACTGTACTGCTGGTGGAATGGGCTGTGGTACAGTGGGTCTACAGCGGTAGGAAAATATAAAAAACACAAACAAAGTCGAGGCTTCCTTCAGCAGACCTTAATGTTTCCACAGGGCGATCCCGATTTGGAGGCGATGACGAAGCCGATGGATCTTCCAACGCTGCCAAAACCCCTGTCCTTGGAAGAGAAGAAGTATTTGCTGGCGGTTGAAAGAGGAGACATGGCCAATGTACGGAGGTAGGAACTGTCAAAAGGTTTTTATTGCTGTTCGAAAACATGTGTTTAGTACATGAAAGGAGCTTCTTTAATTAAAGTCCTTCCACCACACTGGTTCTTTAGAACCAGTGACACGATCAGTAGAACTGTTTATTAGCAATGAGAGCAGCTGGTAGTCTAGTGGCACTTTAGAGCGACCTTGCTTTCCCATCTTATGGTTGGCCTTGAACCCGGTCGTGCACCTAAATATTTTTCTGTTGAAAAATATTTGCCTTCTGTCAATGCTCTCAATCGGTGAAAGAAAACAATGTGAGGAAACTCGCGGTTTATTCCGCTGCGCAAAAAAAATAAAGATAAAAGATCTGTAGGTCTTTGGGTCTTTTTTAAATACCCACCAATGCTTAAATCCCTACCTACTAGTTGTGCACAGAAAACCTACATGCCTACCTATACTGGATGATGAAGACTTTGATTCAATTTTTGGCTGACACCAATAAAAAAACAAAATATTATTATGTTAGGAGAATAAGTGGGCAATTTATCATTGTTTTACTAGGCATTTGAAAACAATAAATAATGTTTCAGTGTTGTAAGATAGTAGGTAATAGTATATTTCATTACAAGTGCGGGAAGGCTGTCATTGCAAAGAGTTCCGACAAATGTCTACCCGAGCCGAAGGCGAGGGTTGACAGTCGGAACAAGTTGCAATGACGGTTCCGCACGTGTACTGAACGACTATTTTTAATACAGTTGCGAAAAAATGAAGCAATTTAATAAAATAAAATACCATTTGCTTTTTTCTCTTCTCTCCACGCAATAAGTTCGTCGTATGTATGCATGTAGCGACTTTTTGACTTTTCCGGTAAAATGTTCTCCGAAGCATTTTGTGCAATTATACTGACTAAGTTCCGGTGGTGTTCATTCAAAAAAACTAGGGTCGAAATTACACACAAACAAATAAAACAAACAAACAAATAAACTCGCAAAGAAAATTTCTGAAAAATGGCGCCAACCGTAGAATATTTTTTTTTTCTTTTCGCTCCTTTCGAAGCAAGCTATAGTACCAAGACCATACCGCCTAGTCTTACGTTTTGTTTTTTCCCTTGAGTTGGGTTTTTTAAAATTTACGTCTTTCGTAATTTTTCTATAGGTGAAATTTATATCAATAATTGAAGCAGAGTTATATTGAGAGCAAGTTAGAGTTATAGTTATTGAGAGCAGAGAATATAAGCAGAGATTTTTTTTTTTCTTCACCCATTCTGGAAGGCAAAGGGAACAAAGGGAACTATACCCATACAGCCAAGTCTTCAGTAGATTTTTTTATTGATATGAAATGAAAATGAAATTTAATGAGATGAAATGAAATGAAACCTTACATAATTAATTCAATCAAATCATTAAATCTGTTAATGAAACAAATTAGTAGCTTCTTTTTAGAAATAATACGTATTTGCATGAATCATAAAATCTTCGATGAATTTTTTTAGTAAAAACTTCATGGTTGGTTTTTCTTTTTAGACATTATTTTGACAGTTGGGAAAGAAAAAGCACTAGTGCGGGAATGGTAAAAAAAAAGCACGCGTGTGTAAAAGCCCACATCCCGAACGCTATGCGTCCCTGCAATACGCCACTTTTTGAGCAACTGTATTAAAAATGTAGTTATTGATAAAACTTTCAATTATACCAAAAGCTCTTTACAAAGAACTCTTAATAAAATAAACAATGAAACGAAGCGAGGACATGGAAAATAGAAACAAAATACTTAATATTTCTATTAGCACTTTCATAATGTCAACCATAGTTTCGCTTGCGTAGCTGCGGTGTTTGCTGGTAACATCAATATTGAAGACGCTCAAACGGTGAAGGAAAACATCGAGAGTAAACCGGCATATCGTAAGATCTAAAAATAAAAGTCTGATAACAATGTGTCGAGTGTATGAAAAGAGCTTCTCTGATTAGCATTTGAAATTCTTGTAATGCAATAAATATTTTCTTCCCACCTCAGCGAGGAAATGGCAAAATACCTACAAAAAATAAAATGGCGCGCGTAAAGCTAATTAAAAAAAGTTATACACCAAGAAGGTTCCGAATCATGAGTTTTTAACAAATTATGCAAGGTTGTCTAATAAATTCGACACCATAGAGGTAGAAGTAAATAGGTTTAATGATGTTTTGAATTGACAAACTATAAGTACACACAATGTTCTAAATTCAATTTTACTTTGTCCTCTAAGTTTATCGGATAAAAACGGCTTTTGCACTCCGATATCGAAGAGCAAAAATACACTTTCCGAGATGATGAGAACGTTTTTAATCAATATCATAATGAACCTTTACCTAGCTACCTGTCTATGTATATTCTTGATCTCGAGAGCACTGGTGGTCTAGTGGTAGTGGCCCCGCCTTCCGATCCGAAGGTCGTGGGTTCAAATCCACTCGTGTACCAATGAGTTTTTCTGTCGAAAAATTTATGTGCACTATGCCAGTACTCTCAAAACGGTGAAGGAAAACATCGTGAGGAAACCGGCGTGTTGTAGAACCTAAAAAAGTTCGAGCAACACGTGTCAGGGGTCACGCAAAAAGGGCCCACCAGCGGCCTACTTGCGGAAAAAACCTGCCCGCACATCAAGTGCGCATGATAAAACTTGCCAACTTGCCATATTCTTGATCTCTACCTCTTTCCTCCAGGGTGCTCCAAAAAGCCCACCGTCAGAAGCACATCGAAGTGAACTGCGTTGATTCACTCGGCCGCGGCGCCTTAACCCTGGCCATTGATGGAGAGAATCTCGAGATGGTGGAACTCCTGGTCATCATGGAGGTGGAAACTAGAGACGCTCTGCTGCAGTCCATCAATGCAGAGTTTGTGGAGGCGGTGGAGTTACTGCTGGAGCATGAGGAGATTATACACAAAGAAGGAGAACCTTATGTGAGTAGCTAGTAGGAAAAAACACTATTGCTCCCGATTAATAACCTTCCTGCAAATAGGCATGAAGACAGTAATCAAGTATCGCCAAAATATTTATCTGATCTAATGAAAAAGGATTCAAAGATTTTAAAAAATGTATTTATTCTCTTATTAATGTCGAGATTAATATTTTATTTGTTAAAATAAATCTTCAAAATACAACAATCCGCCATGATGGCTTAAACACCGGTCAGAGCGAATTATGTCACGGCTATATAAACGTCATTCTGATTTAGTACAAAAGCACCAATGTTTACTGTTGATAATATTAGCCGTGACGTAATAACAGACGCAATGACACCAGCTAGCGTGTTGGCGTGAATTTGAAAATTGGAATTTAAATGTACTTTTATTGCTCAAAAACCTTAATTTTCTACAGAAATATGATATATTTTAGGCATAATAGATAGGTACTTCTGAATATGATAGAAGAGATTTTGAAAATTAGTCGTCATGCCTATTAAGGTTATGTGAAGTGCTAAACAAATTTACTAATAGTAGTAGAGCTCTTTGTGAAGGGCTCGTCCGGGGAAGTGCCGAACAGTCCGTATGAGTTATTCGTCGAGTGTGATTAGGATCCGATGGCGTAGCGGTCAGCGCAGCCCCGTACCAAGAGGAAGGTCGCGGGTTCAAATCCCTCTCGGCTCTAAACTTTTGGGACATTATAAATATAAATATCTGAGTGATATCGTAAACACTATAAAATAAATCAAAAATAGAATTTCTTTGTGTTTAGAGTTGGCAAAAGGTGGATCCCAACACAGCTATGTTTACCCCTGACATTACACCGCTGATGCTGGCAGCACACAAGAACAACTACGAGATCATTAAGATTCTTCTAGACAGGGGGGCGGCTATACCGAATCCTCACGATGTTAGGTAAGAATACATTTATAAGTAGTCAAGCCTGTATGCCTCATGGTGATGGACGCAGGGCTGCTATGTATCGTTTATTGACCTCTCAGCTCAGTTGGTAGCGGCTCTTCCTTCTGCGCCGTAGGTCGTGGGTTTGATCCCCACCGAGAACAGATATATGTGTGGTGAAAGCAGATGTTTGTTCTCTGTCTGGGTGTTAAATTATAAACAAAGTATGTACCTACTTAGCAAACAAAATTATGAAAATGGCTCAAGTCAGGTTTTCCGGACAATCTAGCGCAGAGGTCTAAAGATCAGGGGGGAATAAAAATATCATCATATTTATGATACTTATTGATTTGCCTCTCAGTTTAATTGGTAGCAGCTCTGCCTTCTGCGCCGTAGGTCGTGGGTTCGATCCCCACCGAGAACAGATATATTTCTGGTGAACTTAGATGTTTGGGCCTCAACGATGTTGGGGGGGTCTGATTGAGTAACCATAAGGTGTACAGAATGCTCATTCACCTGATTATTCCAAGGTGTGGGTGTGAGGAGTGCATCCGAATGTCTTCCGAGGACTCTCTCCGTCACTCCCTGGCGCGTCTCAACGAGTACCGCGCGCTAGCATCGCCGTCGTTGATAGCGCTCTCGTCTACTGATCCTATCCTGACGGCGTTTCAACTGTCTTGGGAACTGAGGAACTTAGCTTTCGCCGAACAGGTGAGCTACCTTCTAGTTTAAGTAGTAGAGCTCTTTGAGAATGGCTCGTTTGGGGAAATCCTACCATCATGCCTATTTCTGCCGTAAAGCAGCATTGCTGTTTCGGTATGAAGGATGTGGGTGCCGGTGAAATTACTGGCACGTGAGGCTGAACGTCTATGCTTCAAGTTGATGGACGCAGGGCAGTGCAATGCGTTGTTTTAAGCGATGATTACCACTTAACATCAGGTGGGTCATATGCTTGTTCCATCTGTATGAAAAAAAGTCTACTTTAACTTTCCTTCTATCCTTTTTGGCCATACGAAAGAGGCAGCATGATTCCCAAAGTAGGTCAAGTCTCGATTCAGTTTAAGCGTTCTTCTGGAGTATCTGAGCAGAATCGATAATGATGAAATCCTTTTAAGATCCTAGATCCAAGGTCACCTAATAAGTCGCAAAGTGTCCGATAGCATCAAATGGCAATAAGCATGTTATTTAGCTCGTAGAACCGACAGTTGCTAGAATAAAAATTGACAGCAAATCACGTTTCTGGTAATTACTGGAAAGCAAATTGTAAGACGCCCCCAACCAAATCATAAACTGATCATTCTTCACAAAGTCTATCAATCAACAACAAAATCGATCTTCATTAAGGGTGTTATTAATAATCCTGGCGTAGCGTTGGACTAGTTGATCCGTGTTTTGTCTCTTGCATTGACATGCAATTGTCAACTCGAATAAATGTGACAAAACACGATTTAACTACTCCAGCGTTGCGCCAGGATTATTAATAACACCCTAAATGTATAAACCTTCGTCCAGCAGTGGGCTTTTTCAGGCTGATGTTGATGATGACCATGTTGGATCGTACATTTTCTTTCAGACTCGTGCAGTTAATGCTTTTGTGAATTCCAATTCTAAACTACAATTTATTTATCAAAATCACTTGCTCTCTCAGGAAAGTAAAGCCGAATACCTTGAACTGCGCAAACAAGCCCAGCAGTTCGCAGTGGATCTCCTAGACCAGTCGAGGAGCTCTCAAGAGCTGGCTATCATCCTCAACCACGACCCTGACGAACCGGCCTTCGTGGAGGGAGAGCATATGAAGCTGGCGAGACTGGAATTAGCTATCGACTTTAAGCAGAAGAAGGTACGTATTTTATTCTACCCGCTAGTTATATCGATGTTCTGGTTCTCATAGTACAAGTGATCAAGAAGAGGTAAAACCAAAAGGATAAATAGGTGATAATTATTCACCTATTTATCCTTTGTGGATAAATAGGTGAATATCACCTATTTATTTTGGTGTTTTAGGTGCCAGTTTCTTGCGAATAAAGCTTAGCCTTACTCAGTTTGGGGCTAAATAACGTAAATTTAACGTAGTTTACGTAACATGAATTTGCACCAGTATTTATCTTTTTGTCGTGTCACTAGATCTTTAGAACCAGTGTGGTGAAAGGATTTCAGTGCACCTCAAAGCGTAAACGTAACTTGGCACATGTTTTCGAACTTAAAGTTCCACGACATTCTAGTTTTCTCACAATGTTTTTCTTCACAGGTTTTGAGTATTTGAGTTGTCTATTGGTGATTTGACTAAAAACTAATCCTCACTTGACGCTAGCAAAATTGTCCAAATGAACAGATGTCATTATCTAATGAAGAAAAGCTAGAATAAAAAGTAACTATGTCCTGTATTTCCAGTTCGTAGCTCATCCCAACATCCAACAACTCCTAGCTGCTATCTGGTACGAGGGCGTTCCCGGCTTCCGCCGCAAGACAGCAATGGAGAAAATCATGATAATATGCCGCGTCGCTATGCTGTTCCCTATGTACTGCACGCTGTACATGATAGCCCCTAACTGCGCCACCGGCAAGCTGATGAGGAAACCGTTCATGAAGTTCTTGATTCATGCGTCTAGCTATCTCTTCTTTTTGTGTAAGTATCTGTATTGACACTGAGAAAAGTTTTGAGGTGGATTTGGTCCGTAAAAGTTATTCGTCGAGTGTGATAACATTAAAAAAAAACTGAGAAAAGTGTCATGCAAACATCGATGCGCTCTTTATTATATTTTTAAAAGACCTATATTTGCATAAACGGTTGGAACTAATTCAAATTCAAAATAAATAATACTAAGAATAAATATTATGGACAATCACTACACAACACTATCTAGCTCCAAATGAAGCAGAGCTTGTATTATGGAAACCATAATGTATTTTTTTTGTAAATACCGATTTCATCTTTTTCTTCTTATTATAACACTCAGCCAGAGAACAAACATCCGCGTTCAACACACAAATATTTGATCTCGGTGGGGATCGAACCCACGACCTACGGCGCAGAAGGCTACCACTACTTGAGTTCCTTTCCCAGTGATCCTGATCTTGGTGTCACAAAGAGCTGAGGTCCAAGCCATCCAGCTGTTCGGGCCTCAGTGGATGGTGGATGCACTGGAGAAGGAACTGCTGAAGCAGAGAGGGAACGGACCCACTTATCTTGAGCTGGTGGTTGTGGTCTATGTTATGGGTGAGTCTTCTCCGCAAATACCCGAAAAAAGAGAAACCTGGTATTTTATTCAATAAAATGTATGGAAGCTTATGTCTAGCAGTAGACTTTTGACAATGGGTGATTCAAAAAAAGCAGCCAAGTGCGAGTCGGACTCGCCCATGAAGGGTTCCGTAGCATCAATTAACATAATATAAAGGTTTTTGTAGTTCGTCGAAAGGTAAATTGCGGTTTACGATTTATGACGTATAAAAAAAAAACTACTGACTAGATCTCGTTCAAACCAAATATCGTTGGAAGTTTACATAGTAATGTACAACATATATTTTTTTTGGATTTATCATTCTCTTATTTTAGAAGTTAGAGGGGGGGGGGACCAACTTTTTTCTACTTTGGAAGTGTCTCTCGCGCAAACTATTCAGTTTAGAAAAAAAC
This sequence comes from Thera britannica, assembly GCA_939531255.2. Lineage (NCBI taxonomy): Eukaryota > Metazoa > Arthropoda > Insecta > Lepidoptera > Geometridae > Thera > Thera britannica. Next base: position 17,070,942 of record OW618043.2, on the reverse strand, counting down.
GATATTAGAAACCTCAACATCATTTTTGAAGACCTATCCATAGATACCCCACACGTATGGGTTTGACGAAAAAAAAAATTTTGAGTTTCAGTTTCAAGTATGGGGACCCCCAAAATTTATAGTTTTAGAAAAAAACGATATTAGAAACCTCAACATAATTTTTGAAGACCTATCCATAGATACCCCACACGTATGGGTTCGATAAAAAATCATTTTTTGAGTTTCAGTTTCAAGTATGGGGACCCCCAAAACTCATAGTTTTTTTTCTATTTTTGTGTAAAAACCTTAATGCGGTTCACAGAATACATCTACTCACCAAGTTTCATCAGTCTAGCTCTTATGGTTTCGGAGAAAAATGCCTGTGACACGGCCGGACAGACAGACAGACAGACAGACAGACAGACAGACAGACATGACGAATCTATAAGGGTTCCGTTTTTGCCATTTGGCTACGGAACCCTAAAAAACCGTAGGTATCACTTTGAAACGTCTTAAAGCTATGTGAGTCAGGTGCCAGTTCCACACGACCAGAGTCTAGAATAGAAGGACAATTGTGGGGTTCAAAGTCGTAAAGCTGTTGTCTGATACCTCTTGGGGTATTTCAATGGGCAGTGCCAAGCTTCAGATTGTGATTTGCGTTTAAATGAGCAGTTCCTTGTGAAAGGTCTTGGGAGTCTGATCTGATCTCTCTGATCTCCTAAAAAAGAGAGAGAGTATGGTAGTCCGCTTAAGCTATTAAAGCATCTGTTCTGTTAAAGTCATGTTACAAGAACACATTGTCATGCAACCATGCACGTTTTCAAGAGAAACCAAGAAATGCTTGGTTCCGGAGCATTTCTTATTGTAATTCTAGATCTGTTGATCATATGATAAAGGAAATAGTTCTCCCCGGAAATGTATGTAGCAGACCTATGCCCAGAGAACTACTAGCTTTGCATTCACCAGGGTTCATCTGGGAGGAGACTCAAGAAATCTACATCGAAGGCATCAGATCTTATCTTCGCAACATGTGGAACTTCATAGACTTCTCTCGCAACTCTCTCTACGTGATGGTGGTGCTGCTGCGTTTTGCTGCATATTTGCAGCAAGCCGCACAGATCAGACGGGACCCGCAGACTAAGTTCATACCAAGAGAGAATTGGGATCCTTTTGACCCTCAGCTCATAGCTGAAGGTCTTTTTGCTGCAGCTAATATCTTTAGGTGAGTCCAATCAATATCTTCTCTTTCAAGGACAGGCTTTGGCCCGATACCCGACTGAGGTTTCTCTTTGATCTTGCAATTCCGCATGATCTAGTGCTACCCTCATCCATCAGATCTCAGTGGAAGTTTGGGTGATTTATCGTTGTAAGTTTGCTGCCCTAAAAGAGTAGGGTAAAGTTTCTCAAGTGTATGTATGTTTGTGTGTAAGTTCCTTTTGAGTTAGTGTACAGAAAAATCTGTGTTCGCTATGCCAGTACTCTTAAACGGCGAAGGAAAACATCGTGAGGAAGCCAGCATGTTGTAAAATCAAAAAAATCAAAAATATGTGTCAAGTGTGTGAAAGGAGCCTCTACGAGGCGCACTTAAAATCCTCTCAACACACTGGTTTGAAAGATCCAGTGACACGATAAAAAGATGACTGATTTTATTCGTTGTCTTCCAACAGTGCCTTGAAGCTGGTACATCTGTTCTCCATCAACCCTCATCTCGGACCTCTTCAGATCTCCCTCGGAAGGATGGTCATCGATATCGTCAAGTTCTTCTTCATCTATAGCTTAGTTCTGTTCGCGTTTGCTTGCGGTAAGTGCTTTTTATCTTATCTATCTAAAGCAAGGATCGAGAGAGTGTCACTTACATGAAGCTAAATTTAATAGCAGTGAAGTTCCAGTGTGGTGCCACTTTACTGAGTGAGACGTATGCAAAAATACAAAAGCAAAAGTTTCAAAGACAGCACACGCTACGCTTCAAAGGCTTCAAAGTAATAATAAAGTACACAGCATATAAAAATAAGATACGAAAATAGTAGGACATCGCAAATTGACATGTTAGCTTCCGATGGGTAGAGTGGGCCATGCAGTTTTATTATTAATTTTATATAATATGATATCTATAGGGTTGTACGCTTTTTTATTAGATTATTCATGATATAGGTACTAAGAAAACGTGTCAGGAGACAAGCAACAGTTGAACTATCCACTACTGGATACGTTTTCCAGACAGATTGCTGTTGTCAGACAGATTGCTGTTGAGATGCGGCTTCGGATATCCTGGTCCGTGCAAGGTCCAAGACAGGACAGAGAACAGATCAAGTTTTGCTTCTCTACATCTACGTCACCATTAGGTTTGCTGGAACATTGCTGCCATCAACCCTCTATTTAAGGAGTTAGGCTGGCGGGAGTGAGGTTAGCAGGGAGACAATGCACAAAAAATTACGGGATGTCAGTGCAGATTTTATTCTTCTAACTATTAGAATGAGAACCTTGGTCCGTTTCCGACTCCTCCATATTGCCAGGACAGTCACAGTTCGTTTTATTAATTTAAATCTGAGCCACTTTTAAAACCTAGGTCTAAACCAGCTGCTTTGGTATTTTGCGGATTTGGAAAAACGGAAATGCTACGTACTCCCCGGTGGTCTGCCTGACTGGGAGAACGCAGGAGACTCTTGCATGAAGTGGAGAAGCTTCGGGAAGTGAGGAACGTAGATGCAGCTAGAAACATATATTTGAATTAAGATTTTTTCGACTGGCCTATCAGCTCAGTTAGTAGTAGCTCTGCCTTCTGAGCCGTAGGTCGTGGGTTCGATCCCCACCGAGAACAAATATTTGTGTGGCGAACACAGATTTGTTCTCTGTCTGGGTGTTATAATTGTATTCTAAGTATGTATTTACAAAAAAAATATATATTAGTCATCAGCTATCTGTTTCCCATAGTATAGGCTCTGCTTAGTTTGGGGCTAGATAGTGTTGTGTGGATTGTCGATCATATTTTTTTTGCTCAGGGAAGTGAGGAACGTAGATGCTGCTAGAAAGATATTTTGGCTCGAGTGTTTTAAATGAAGCTTGAATGCCAGACCAGCTAGAATTCTAAGATCGGAAGAAGTCGGTGGAGATGATTCAGAATCGTTCTTTCTGGAAATTCAGGAGAGTCCAATGTCCAGCAGTGGACTTCTTCAGGCTGCTGACGATAATGAGAATGCCAAAAGTTTAAGCACACAAGAGAGTTTAATCTTTAACTTTACTATTTAGAATATATTGAATAGAATAAATAGAATATAACTTTATTGTACACCATAGTGAAAGATTACAAATAACAAAATAAGAATTACTTAAAAAACTTAGATGTACAATGGACGGTCTGAATGGCGTATGGACAGGGCAAACATAATAGAACTTAAAACTAAACTAATTTAGTACATCCGTTCTAAGTAACGTACTAGTTCTCAGTTATATTATAGTTATAAAATACTTGATTCTTTAAATTAACTTTTGTCAATGGCTGTACTGTAGTAATTTTGCATGCACACGCTATTACTTCCTTAATGCTTTGCCCTTGAATACTTCCTTACTTATCATTGAAAATATTGATCCCGTTATATTCACCATATTATTTAGGGCAAAGAAGGGGTAGAATAGACGCCACGGGATTTGTGATGGTGATAGGGATTAAGTGAATAAGGGTATGGTAGGAGAAAATAGGTATATTGCTGTAAGAAAATAGGTGTACAGCTCAAACCGATTTTACCTATATTTCGAATTCCCCTGTTCCCTCCTCCAAAAGTGGATCGATTTTGATATATTTTTTCTAATGCTATTAAAAAGTGCTTTGGCTATGCCTAAATACTTTCCTTTTATTGTTTATGTTCGTCTTTGTTTACTTGACGTTTGAAAAGGGCGGGAAAATTGGTGAATTTCCTTGTTCATAAAATAATATATTTTTTGAGAAAAACAGAACATAGGATCATTATGTTATAGAGGTACTTTAAGATCGTATGCTAAAAAAAATATGGTAAATAGATATACGTTTCATGATACCTATGTACGTTCCAAAGATACTTGCGAGACCGGTACCCCATATTATTTTGTCCGCGTTCAGTCTGCACTGGCCTTTATCCTAAAGCCTCACAAATATTGCACGTGACCTACTTCACGCAACTTTACTCCAATCTCCTTGGTTTTTTTGCCATAGCAACACCAAAAAGTTTAGTTAGTTCCAAAGAGTTTTGGAAGGTGCGTGGATGTCAATCCGCTGTTATTGTTTCCCAGAATGTAATTTCGACTATTTTTCTTTTCGATAAATATTTTTTTTACTAGCAAATTTACTCCAAACACTCCACAAAATGGGCGAATCTCAGTTCGGAGTACGCAATCGCATCAGGGCTCCGATAGCCACCACCAGGTTATCGGAGCAAGCCCTGGTATGCATACCGCCAAGAACAGCCAAGTTCACCCTCTCGGAATGGAAGATGAGCAACGATCAACGCTGCAGGAACACCGAAGACCAACAACAACTTGCAGACAGCGTCTTGGCAGAATGCGAAAGAATAAGAGAAGAAACAAAGGAACGCACCGAGATCATGAAAGCCACGTCAGACAGACGCATCGAAGAACGCATAGGAGATGTCGAGTTCAACAAGAAAGAACTTCAGCTACAAAGAAAAGAGATTTTCCTCGAACTTGAAGCTTTGGGAGACTACAAGACCAGAGTACTTGACTGTCTCGCATCACTGCAGGCTAACGCTCAAACTATATGCCGCAAGTGTCTCATTTTACGAGATGGTAGAGTTGGAATTGACCTGGTCGTAGACGATGTGGAAAAATGTTTGCATGAAGAAATGACTACTATCCTGGGAGGGCGAAGTCTACTCAAACGTGTGCTAGAACAGCTGAATGAACAAATGAGACGTCTGCGCTCCGCCCGCTACCTTCTCGACCGCGATTTGCAATACAAACAAGGGGCTATTGACTTGGACAAAGGCTCCCTATCTTTAAAACCAACAGATTTAAGCCTGGCTGTCTACGAAGGATACCGAAACCTGGATCCAGCTCAAATATCAGCTGGTGAGTACAATGCGTACTCTGGTCAGAACGTCCAGATGGCTGCCAGAGAAGTCACCAGTGCTAGACCGATTCGTATGTTTGTCGACACGCTTCTTAAACAAGTCATAGAAGACCTTAAAGTGATATACAATAAATGCAACCATGCTTTTCACGAGAGGATCAAAGAGACTCAACTGAGTAAACGAAAACTAGAAAACATGCATAAAGAAACGACGCAAAAGATATCTGCCATGCAGTTGAATATACTTCAACTGCAAAAAGCGTTGTCTGATAAAGAAGGAAACACGGCGTTAGCGCATACAAGGCTCGGCAGACGGGCTCAAAGAGTGGGGGCAGAGTTGGTTCGGGATGCTCCAGGCCAGGCCCTGTACTACGAGTGTGAAATGCTTCGCAACAGCACGGAACAGCTACAGCAAATGCTGCAAGAGTCAACGGCCTCCCTTCGCTTTTTGCTGCAAACGCAAATACAGCTGGAAGAGGATATCAACGTGAAGATGAATACGTTGAAGATTGATGAAGTGGATTGTATGACGTTGAGAGCATCTATGGATTACCACGCTTATTGAGTTACTTTCTCGTGTTGCTTCGGTATTGTATTTAGTAACAAACAATACCAAGTGCGCTAGAGTGTTCTTGTGTCGTTTTTAGTGTCTGTAGTAGTGTTGAGAGCTAGAACCAATATAGAATTGGTTTTTACAATGTTTGGAGTAGATTGCTATGATTTTGCTTTTGCGCTGCCGCCTATTTATTAAGTTTTGAGTTTGATATACAATTTTGATATTTATTTAAAAGTTATAGTTATTGTTTTGAGCTTTTTGAATAAAGTTTTTTTGTTCAAACATCTTTGTTTCCTTTGAATTATAAGTGTTGTAAAGTAGGTCTGCAAACTGGAGTTTCTCTTGCCTTGATAATCTAATGCATTTGTTCCCAGTATAGTGCTGGTGAAAAATTCTGTTAACCGAACTATTGGCCTTTTTCACCAGTTGGGCATTCAAAACTGAAATTGTTCATATTTTTTTGTCACTAACTGTACCATTACGTACAATGATACAAAATTCGCAATTGTTTTTTAATACTAATACACACTAACTTGTTTATGTCGATGTAATTTCGCGTGCACAAAATAATTCTCTTCCTTGTTACTTTATCCTTAAAAACTTCAGAAACTGTTTTTTTTTTACTTCAGGGCGCCTTGTTTTTGAGGTGCAATGATATGATAACAATAAAATACTAAATAATAATAATACTTATTAATATCCGTGAGCTCTTTTTTCTAGTCAAAATCAAAACATTGAAACATCTTATAAACTATTTTAGGCGCCAGTTAACACCAGAGGCGTCACAGGATCAGAATAAAAGCTAAAATCACAGGCGCTTTGCACGCGCTTTATAAGAACCCTCTGCTATAGTCTGTAGGAAAAACCTTAGCAGGGAGACTCTTTCAATATTTGCATAAGCCCTCCATGCGACTGTGACGTTACTTTATTCCTTCCTCTTTGATCGTTGCCATAGAAACACCTAAAAGTTTCGTCAATCCACTGTCACTTAATTTTCTTCAGTCATATTCTCGAGTCTCGATAATCCGTCTACAGCAAAAAGCACTTTGTCGTAAATCGTTTAAAAATAAGTGAGTTAACAAAACATCACAAAAATGGGCGAAGCTCAGTTCGGAGTACGCAACGTTATCGGGGCTCCGATAGCCACCACCAGGTTATCGGAGCAAGCCCTGGTATGCATACCGCCAAGAACAGCCAAGTTCACCCTCTCGGAATGGAAGATGAGCAACGATCAGCGGTGCAGGAACACCGAAGACCAACAGCAACTCGCAGACAGGATCTTGACAGAATGCGACAGGGTAAGGGAAGAAACAAAGGAACGCGCTGAAATCTTGAAAGCTACGACAGATAGACGCATTGAAGAACGCCTAGGCGACATCGAGTTCAACAAGAAAGAACTTCAACTACAGAGGAAAGAAATTTGCCTCGAACTTGAAGCGTTGGGAGTTTACAAGACTAGGCTACTCGATTGTCTGGCATCGCTGCAGTCTAACGCTCTTACCATATGCCGTAAGTGTCTCATGTTGCGAGATGGAAGAGTTGGAATTGACCTGGTCGTGGACGATGTAGAAACCGCTTTGCAGCAAGAGATCACTACTATCCTGGGAGGCCAAAGTCTACTCAAACGTGTGCTAGAGCAGCTGAATGAACAAATGAGACGTCTGCGCGCCACCCGCTATCTACTCGACCGTGATTTGCAATACAAACAAGGAGCAATTGATTTGGACACAGGTTCCTTATCTTTAAAACCAACTGATTTATGTCTTTCCGTATACGAAGGCTACTCAAACTTGGATCCAGCTCAAATATCAGCTGATGAGTACAACACGTACTCTGGTCAGAACATCCAGATGGCTGCCAGAGAAGTCACTAGTGCTAGACCGATTCGCATGTTCGTCGACACTCTTCTTAAACAAGTCATCAACGATCTATGGGAAGCATACAATAAATGCAACCATGCCTTTCACGAGAGGATCAAAGAGACTCAACTGAGTAAAATGAAACTAGAAGACATGCACAAAGAAACTACGCAGAAGATTTCTGAAATGCAGTTCAATATACTTCAACTGCAGAAGGCTTTGACTGACAAGGAAGGAAATACGGCGTTAGCGCATACAAGGCTTGGCAGACGGGCTCAAAGAGTGGGAGCAGAGTTGGTTCGCGATGCTCCAGGCCAGGCTTTGTACTACGAGTGTGAAATGCTTCGCCATAGCACGGAACAGCTCCAACAAATGCTGCAAGAATCAACGGCTTCCCTTCGCTTTTTGCTGCAAACCCAAATACAGCTGGAAGAGGATATCAACGTGAAGATGAACACGTTGAAAATTGACGAGGTAGATTGTATGACGCTGAGAGAAACCATGGACTACCACGCGTATTAAACTACTTTTTAGACTTCTTTAGAGTTTGTATTGTTTGTATAGTGTGGCTCTAACCGATCGATTATGACTTTGCTAAGCGTTATGCGAGGAATACTCGGTTGTTATTGACAACGTGTGTTTATTTTATATTGACCAATTATACTCGTAGTTTTATTAATGTTGTAGTGTTATAGTGAACTATTGTATTTAACTTTTAGAATAAACTGTATCTTTTTTAAGCACAATACTGCGTTTTACTTTGGGAATTGTTAGCCCTTCCTTTTACGTAGTTGTGTTTGGCTAATTTGCTAAAAAATGCTCTTGCACTTTCTATTTGTTGAATGGAATTTCATTATGAGTGCTTTCATTTTTGGGTGGTGTGGTATCTAAATACTCCATCACTGAGTTGATTTCTTTACTAACTCTTTCATCATCACTGAGCAGAATCAATTGATCATCATCAGAATTCCACTGCTTGACATAAGCCTCATCCAATTAAGAGGCTATAAAAACCGTTAGATCATCCATCCGGACCCAAGGCACAACTAATATGATGCTCAACTATTTTACCGTGGATTTGATTCCCTTCTACACATTTGACACTACCATTTAAGCCTCGTAGTTAAGCTTTTGTAGATTATGTAAATTTACTATCATAATCTATATAAATCTGGTTTTTGTCAGTGTCTTTGAAGCGTCGCAGTCTCTCTTCTGGGCGTCTTTCGGCATGGTGGGTCTGGAGAACTTTGAGTTGGCGGGGATCAAGAGCTACACTCGCTTCTGGGGTCTACTGATGTTCGGTTCCTACTCTGTCATCAACGTCATCGTGCTTCTCAATCTGCTCATCGCTATGATGTCTAACTCTTATGCTATGATTACTGTGAGTATTGAAAACAGTACCCGAATTCGGAATTTTGCCACCACATTTCGTCTACCAAATGTTGCTTTCGTATGAGCATGTGTCTCTCTCTTTTGTATGGAAAATTGATGAGACAACAACTCGTTTCGATCGTTTCTACGTAACATAAAGATAGTGATAGTAAGCTAGCAAGCTAGCAGTTCTGGCTTCCTGTAAACAGAACTAGCTTCATTTTTCATATAGCAGTTCTGTTAAGAGGGAATCACACAGGCGACTCTCCATACAAACGTAGTCCCCTATTTCCTCCCTGGATAATGCCTCTAGATCTAGAGTAACCATTTTGTCTCATAAAATCCAGATCTGCTATATACGTGCTCGTATGTTTTCCTTTTTTTCAGAAACTTATTGATAAAGAAAATATCACCTCCAATTCATATTTCATATAAATCATATGGGGGTCATATTTTCTTTATCAATAAGTTTCTGAAAAAAAGGAAAACATACGAGCACGTATATATAGCATATCTGGATTTTATGAGAAAAAATGGTTACTCTAGCAGCGGTACTCAAAGTGTGTTCCGCGGAACCCTAGGGTTCCACGCTACCCCTGTAGGGGTTCCACAAGAATTTAGAAAAAAAAACAAAATACCTCTCTCTGGTCACTGGTCGAACGTTTTGACTCCGCCCGCCGCGCGTATACTTGTGAGCGCGCAGTCCCTTTGATAAAAGCTGCCTCTGAATTAGACGCTATAGTTGTGAACAAGCGACTTTCGGCTCTATCTTCAAAAAAATAAAGCCGAGATTGTTTACAACGCATTTTTTGTATTTCTATTTTTATTTCCGCTTTTTGTTTATCAAAGGCGCCGACTCAAGTATTTTTGAGAATGTTCGAGTTCCGTCAAGTATTTTGCTTGTCAAAAGGGTTCCGTGACCAAAAAAGTTTGAGAACCGCTGCTCTAGAGGCATTATCCAGGGAGGAAATAGGGGACTACGTTTGTATCGCCTGTGTGATGCCCTCCTAAGACGAATGTATAGAACTGCCATCTTACTATCACTCGTGTATCCCGGACATAACTTTTCGGTCACCGCCCACTGGCCACCAATAGGTACTCTGCTCTATTGTCTAATTCAATTAGTGCAGACTAATCTGTTTAAACTTTACTATACTCAGTTCGTGCCATTCGAGGGTTGGAATCTGTGCTATTCAAGAACTAATTATATCCGCTCTGTTCGTACAATTTCGATTAAAGATTTTCTGACTCGCACTGGAGTTTTGAGAAATTGTGAAGAATTTGTGCAAGTTGAAGTAGAAATTGGCAGGTGCTAAAAAAAATAAGTTTACATTTGTGACCAGAAACCGGAAGGCTGATAGACTGAAGACATTTTAAGATAATAAGTAGGTGGATGGAAATGTCTCCGAATCGTTTTTCCTGGAAATCTATTTTAAGGGAGGCTTAAGCATACCTAATTCAAATAATTATGCCTTCCTAAAAATATATTTCTTTAGGGACAGTAGGCTTCTTTAGGCTATTGATGATGATGATTTTTAACGAATCTTTTCTATTTAACGAATATGTTCTTATGTATGTTCTATATTCATCATCAGTCTGAAGAAGTACACTGCTGGACAAAGGCCTTCGGAATACATTTCCAGGAATAGACTGTTTTTTCATCACATTTCAATAATTTTACAATATTTTTTCATTTATTAGGAACACTCAGACGTCGAATGGAAGTTTGCCCGCACCCGTCTGTGGATGAGCTATTTTGAAGAAAGTGCTACCTTACCTCCCCCCTTCAATATCCTGCCTACCCCCAAACTGCTGCTCAAGATGATGGGTGCTAGGAAGAAAGATAAGCAGAGGAAAGAAAAAACTAAGGTACCTGACTATTCTCTGTATTTCTGGTTTATCTATACAGAAAGTCGTGTTAGTTACACTATTTATAACTCAATAACGGCTGTACTGATTTGGCTGAAAATTCGTAGAGAGGAAGATTAAAACCAGCGGGGCTAGCACACGGGGTGGATAAGTTATCCCCGGGAAAGGATAAAAACTTTTCCCCGCTGTCAGTTTTATCCGACCTCCGAGCATGGCCTCGCCTGTGGATAGCGGTATCCACGGGGAAAGGCGGAGGGAATAGCGTTTCAAAGGTTTTCTATTTCATTGTTGCCATTATAAGAAAATTAATCAATATTGACGCATCAATCATCAATATTTGGTTCAATACATCAAACATTCGTTCTTTTTATGACTATATATAATCTATGTTGTGGAAATGTGGATTACGAGACGAGACGAAGACAAAAAAATAGTGCGATGAGTGGAAAAAAGTAAGTTTCATTTTAAATACAATGAAAATTACAATTAATATGTGAGCATGACCCTCCACGACCCAACATTGCTCACGTATCTTGTTCTTGTCTAATTTAATTTGTATTAGGTATCTCTTGTTATTGTTTTAATTCACTTGAAAAATTATGGTGCTGTGCACCGCAGTGGCTGCCTTTGTTTGTACTCCGGCGTCACGGAAGACCATCAGCGTTGTACCTAGTAGGTAGTGCACCAAACGATAATACAGCATAAACCTGAGTAACGACCGTTTTTGTTTCATTTTTATAGATTGAGAAGCAACAAGACGCAAATACGAATGTTGGTAGACTACATGTCTACCAACGAGCATATGGCTACGGGAGAGTTCACTGGGCCTCTAGGACCCAGAAGAGCCGAGGCCCATTGGCATAAACTTAAACTACTGCTCAAAAATTATGGCCCCGATAGAACAGTCGACCAGTGGAAGCAGGTAACAGATTAAATTTAGTACCTATCTAGGTATTTATAGATGCCACCATACAATTTTCTGCCGCCAAGCAGCAACGTTGTGTTTCAGTTTGAAGATTGTAGTTGCCGTTGTACTTACAGGCACATGAGGCTTAACATCTGTATGCCTCGAAGTTGATGTATGCCTGGTAGTGCATAGTAGGGCACATTACTACAGAAAGGTACTACATTTCTACCCCGCAAAATAGCTGTAGTTATGTATGTGGCAAAAATCGGCAAAGTGCTCGCCTACTCTCTACTCATGTATGTGGAAATAAACACATTAATTTACACACTAATATACACTTAATAATAAAAGTACCTATCTTGTTTAATTACAGACTTGGAAGGACTTAAAAAAAAATGCACGGCATGAAAATGCATTAAATGCATCAGCAAATGACAATACTGGCAATGCAACGGACATCCCTATTGTGTCCGAAATCACCCAAAAGATTTTGGACACAATAGGGCATGAAAGTTCAACTGGGATTGGGCCAGCAGAGTCCGCCATAGGGCCAATTAGTGTAAGTAAGAAACTCAATGTTGTGTTTGATTGTGTGAATGCATTTTTATTGGGTTAACATTGAGTTTTTTTGTAACAGGGTGAATTCAATGAAGAATTAATTCTGCCCCCACCATCCCAATCAATACCCATCTCTCCTTTCATTCTGCCCACCCCATCCCAATTAACTGAAACTCCTATCATAAATCTTCCTCATTCTTCGGGATATATCCTGGAGAATGAGGAAAATATAGCTCCTCCCAGCACATCCCGCACACCCCAACCACCACGCCTGAACAGACCTGCCCGGCGGCCGCATGATGCTTTTGCCCAGCTTCAGCAAGAAAATAATGCACTTTTACAAGTAACAATGCTTTTACTCACTTAGTGTTAGTTTGGGTAATGTGTGTTATATTTTATATTATATAATGTGTGGTATATTTGTGTATAATTTAATTTATCTTTCAGAGCATAGTATCATTGCTGGGTGACCACAACAAGCTGTTGTCGGAGCAGAATAAGATAATGGCAGAAGCAAATTCAATAGCCAAAAATAAACAGGTAAAATTAAGTGGACAAATTTAATTATTAAAATATGTTGAGATAATTGTTTCTCTTTTGGAGCGGGCTATTTGAAGTAAACTTGTTTGCTCGGTGTCTGGGACAATATATAGTCTGGGACTAACTTCATCTGTCGACTCCAAGTTCTCCATTGGGACTCTGAAATGAACAAATAAATAAATAGGAATCTGTTATTAATTTGCTGATTTACTTCTTTTTTTAAATAAATGTAACATAATTAAACTCACCTATAATGGATCATGATATTGTATATTGTCGCACAACTATAAATTATTTGTGAAGCCTTTTCGGGGTCGTAGTGCAGCACCCTATCAATGCCTAGGCTCCTGAATGTGCCTTTTAGGTAACCATTGGCTCTTTCCACACAGTTCCTAACTTGGCAATGCCATTGGGTATATTTTTCGGCAGCACTGTTAGGTGCAGCGTTTAGGTCAGGTGTCATTAGCCACGGCTCCAAGGCGTATCCAGAGTCTCCTGTAAATTTTTTTTGAATGCGTTATTAATAAGTACCTTTTTTCTCTTTTCAGTTATTCCCAGAGAGAGAGAGTGATTAAAATATAAACCCATTTTATAATTATCTTGTATTTTTATTTAATAATTACCTACGTTACAAATTGATACAATCAAATCACAATGATCACGTCTTTGAAAGCTAGGTGAATTTAGGGTGCTCAGTTCCTCGCAGCAGGCAACAAACTTACAGTTTGGTTCAAACCTTTGTATTATCCTCAATATAACATAATGAGTACATAGAGGTAGAAGTCCTACTAGGTACATATTAGAATGCTTGAGGAATCAAGATATTATAAGTACTTACCCAAGAGGTAATATTGCCCAATGCCACTGTTGTATAAGCGTCTCATTTCCCTCTTTATATTCGAATGATTAAATATGAACTGGTCATGAACTCTGCCGGGGAACCTTGCATTGATGCTCAGTATCCGGCAATTTACATCTACGACCTAAAACAATAAACACCCATAGTCTTTAGAAATTAAAAAGTGGGTGACATCAAAAGGTAGTCACCTAAGGAGTTTGCCCAGCAGTTAGACAAGATAGTTATGTAAAAAAATAGGTACCTACCAGTTGCACATTTATAGTTGAGCGCCCCTTTCGGTTTTTATACTGTACTCCCGTAGGGAAAGGTGGAGGGAATATATCCACATGGGTACAGTCTATAGCGCCTAAAATATCGGGCAGGCCATGTTTTTCTTGAAACCCAGTCGATATTTTGCGCCTTGCATCCTCCGTTCCAGGGAAGATAATCCATTTTGGCATGAGTCTATTAAAATACACAGGTATTTAGTTAATTTGTAGGTGTACCTTTTGGTAGGTACAGGTACAAACCTACATAACGAAAACTCGAAATTGTCACTTACATTCTGATAATTGCTTCAGTTACTTGAGTCAGGTATTTACTAACTGTAGTCTGGCCAATGGCCAAACTATGATCTTGCCCGATACCTCTCTGGTAACTACCATCTGCCATTAGGCGTATAGATGCGAGGATCTATAGTAGAAAAAAAAATGTAGGTTATGTGGTAATAGTTCCTTAAAGCTCAGGGTTTTCACAGAATGTAGCCAAATAGATACAACGTAGATAATATTTAAAAAATAACCTTGATATGCACCGGCAAACCACCTTGAGAATGTTGAGGCTGCAAGGCATCATTCAGCTCCTCACACAGATATAGGGCCATGACTTTGTGGACACGAAATAGTCGGCGAAATTCCGTTTCTGATAATTCAAAAGGATTACTAGCATCCCTTATAGCCCTCCTATGTAATTTTCTTTGTTGTTTATCCATTTGTTGGGACAAAAGAAAATTATAAAATGCTCGCGACATATTGTAAACGAGGAAATAGACTTTATACCCACCTCCAAGTTTGGTGATAGTTAGTCTCTGTCTTACGTCAAACGGAGAGTATTTTATCCACCTTTTCCCTAGTCCATGCTATGAAGCGGGAATAGCGAGACATAATGTCCACGATAAACGTCAAGTGGAAACATTTTATCCCTTTTCCCTGTTGCCGTGCTCTATAAGGTGGATAAGAGAATTATTTCTACTGTCAAGTAGATAAAAATGGTGGAAAGACAACTTATCCTCCCCGTGTGCTAGCCCCGCAGGGGTCAGACAGGACAAAATTTTTTATCCCAAAAAAATAACGGAATCAGGGTGAAACGAGAACGCAGCGAGTGAAGCCGCGGGCGGCTGCCACTTTTGAACCGACTTCCAATCAAAAAGGAGGAGGTTCTCAACTCCGTTGTATTTTTTTTTTTTTTATGTTTGTTACCGCATAACTTCGTAATTTGTGAGCCGATTTGAAAAATTATTTTTTTATCTGAAAGGTACTGCTTCCAGATTGGTTCCATTTTAATTTTATTAAAATCGGTGTAGCCATTTTTTTTTTAATATTTTTTTTAATGTTTATAACTGCATGCCTCCGTCATTTATGAACCGATTTAGAAAATTATTTTTTTATTTGGAAGGTTATTTTTATGTCCAGATTGTCCCAAACAAATTTCATTAAAATCGGTTTAGCCGTTTGGCAATGAAGTCGGTTTCTCAAGTTTTTTAAACTTATAATTATTTTTATTTACGACAAGTGGCCGGCTTTGCACGCGTGATGATTTTTATCCCGATCCATTAACCAGGTTACAATCTATATTTTTTACTTTCATCCAAATCGGGCTAGATTGAGCCACAAACATCTAGTCACACACAGCACCTTTTGCAAGATAACTTGGTCTATTTGACATTGTATGTTTGTTAGATCAAAACTTTTAAACTGTCGCTCCGATAAGCATGAGATTTGGTAGTTCGGTAGATTGTAGATAGGTACTTGAGAAGTTTATAAAAATACTAGCTGTTCCCGCGACTTCGTCCGCGTGGAATAGCGTTTTCAATAATCTGTGTACCAAATTTAATTTCAATCAGTTCAGTGGTTTTGGCGTGAAATCGAGACAAACAGACAGAGTTACAAACGCATTTTTAATATTACTAGTGAAATCCCGTGCAACTTCGTTCGCGTTAAGCTTTTTCCGTACAAACTTCAACCCCCGCTGCACACCTTTAGGGGCTGAGTTTCGGGAAACCCTTTCTTAGTGCACTCCCACATTACACTAGAAATCTACTCTCCAAATTTCATACTCCTAGGACAATTAGTTCAGGCTGTGCGTTGATTGTCAGTCAGTCAGTAACGTTAGAGTTTTATATATTTAGACCATAGATTATTTCGTATTTTCACCCCTTAGGAACAGAAAGAGAAAGAACTCGACGTCCGCTACACAGCAGTCATGCGAGCAGTTGTCTGGCGGTACGTCTCTGCTATGCACAGGAAGATGGATGACGAAGAAGTTACAGAAGACGACATCAATGAGCTGAAGGGTGACGTGTCAGCTCTCAGATACGAGCTGTTGGAGGTGTTTGAAAGGAACGGGATGGATGTATCGTTTACGGATAGGAAGGAAAAGAGTAAGTTGACGTGGTAAATGAGCTGAAGGGTGACGTTTCAGCTCTCAAATACGATAAAGAGAGCATAGAACCGTTCTTTCTGGAAATTTAAAGGGGAGTCCTGTGTCCAGCAGTGGACTACAAAGCTGCAACTACATAGCTTTGTTCTTAAATGTTGGTGTCCCAATAAATGGTGACTGATTTCCTTTCCGTCGAAAATAGAAGTCTAGTCGAGTGAATACTCTCGAGTATCATCATCTTCCTGCCCTTGTCCCACGCTGCATGGGGTCGGCACAACAGGTTTCCTTCTTCCACTCACCTCCATCATTCGTCATCTCAGTGCTCACTCCTTTCCTGCTCATGTCATCCTTGACGCATTCCATCCATCTTTTCTTTGGTCTACCTCGTTTACTATAACCACCATCCACATCCATATCCAACACTTTCCTCGTAATATGACCCTCATCCTTCCGCATGACATGTCCATACCATGCCAACCTATTACTCCTCATCTTGTCCGTCACCGGCACCACTTTCAGACTTCTTTTCGAGTATATAGAGTCTGTTCAGAAAGAGAGCCGTCGTGGCCAAATTGTGAATTAACGTTTCGATTTTTATATGGCAGCTCATCCCTTTCTTTCTATCAGCATTTTGCATCATAAAAATAAATAAAGGAATAGTACACTAGTTGTTATAGGATCAAAACGCAACAGACGCGCTATTGTATTGCCCACTAAACAAAATAATAGTTATTTGATAAACAAGAGTGCAAAGATGCTTTTTAACCGCGTGCTCAATTTTGATGACTGAGCAAGCGCAGGATTCTAAAGTTTAACCACGAGCGTAGCGAGTGGTTTTAAGTTAGAATCCTAAGCGTTGGCGAAGGAATCAAAAGAGCACAAGGTGAAAAATCTTTGCACTCGAGTGCAACACGTAACTTTTCATCCCACCTCAGCGAGGAAATGGCTAAATGCAAAAAAGAACATGGCGCGACTAAAAGTTACACACAAAGAAGGTTCCGAGTATGAGATAATAACAAATTTAAAAAGGTTGTATTATAAATTCGGCACCATGCAGGTAGAAGTAAATAGGTTTAATGGTGTTTTGAATTCACAAATACACCAAGAAGGTTACGAGTGCGAGTTTTTAACAAAATAAAAAAGGTCGTATGATAAGTTCGGCACCATGGAGGTAGAAGTAAATAGGTTGTGTATTCACAAACTTATTAAACACGATATTCTAAATTCAAATTTACTTTATCCTCTAGCGGATAAAAACGGCTTTTCCAGTCAGATATTGAACAGGAAAACCACACTTTCCGAGCTGGTGGGATGAAAAGGTAATTAAGCACAGCAGTGCCCTCAAATCCCACGACGACGGCTCTCTTTCTGAACAGACTCTAACATTTTATTTCCCTCCAGTGGTCCTTGGCAAACGAATGAAGGTCTGGGAGCGTCGTCTCATGAAGGACTTCCAAGTTGCTCCGGTGGCATTAGAAGAAGAGGAGAAGAAGGATGAGGATGGACTGTCCCGGTTCCGAAGAATCGCTAAGCTGGCTGTGGCTTCCACCACCAACGCTAAATGGAACCAGACCCTAGCGGCTACTGGAGTCTCGTAAGTTCTTAGTAAAACCTACAAGAGTTTGTGATTGAAGCTTCTTTTTCTGTGAAACTGGACTACGCTCTCAAAATTTCAAGTTTGTAGAATGAAGAAATGTTCACGCTTTTCATATATTTCTCTTTATTAAATACTAGCGGCCTGTCCCGACTTCGCACGGCCCATGTTACTCAGGTTGAATGTAGCTTTCCAATGGTGAAAGAATTTTTGAAATCGGCGTAATTGTTATTGAGTTTTCATTACAAACATACACATAAAAAACAAATCTTTCCTCCTTATAATATTAGTATACTTAGATTATTCTGTACACGTACTTTGTATTTAAAGTCTTTTACTTAAGGTCACAGATTGGTCGCTGCCGAAGCCGGGTGTCATTCAAGAACCAACAGAATCTGCAACGTGCTATGGAGGAAGCAAGGAAGCTGGTCCTTCGTTCTCCTTTGCCAGGTTATATCTTTACTAACCGGTGATTTTTCTTTACATCAAGTCCAAAGTCAAAGTCAAATGAGTATTTAATCAATAGTATGACGAGGATAACTTTGCAGCGTCTTAAAGCTAGGTAGAGTCTAGGTGCCAGTTCCACGCGACCAAGCCTAGAAGAACAGCCAACAAACTATGGCTTGGTTCCTACCGTATGTTTGAATGATGCTAGATTTCAATAAAAAGCAATCAAATCCTAGGTGAAAAATAGCAATCTGCCGCCGCTGTTAGAAACTGGTTCTGCAGTGTTTCTTTTCACCGTTTGATTCACACACTGTGTTTTGTCCAGAAGGATCCCGGGTAGCGTCGCCTATAGAGATGCCAGTTAGTCCAGGTCATACGCTCTTGGAGCTGATCAAAGACTTCTCAGCGGATACGGAAGAAGCTGCTCCAGCACCTGTGCCCAAATCACCTTGGAAACCACCAGGTTTGTCAATCTATACTTGATAATAAAATAGGTAAAGTTTGCGAAGTTGTAGGAAACATCTGGATCTATTGAACCGATTTTTTAAATGGCTGTATAACTAGCGGCACATAACTTGAGCGGTGAGCGATATGCGCTGCGCATGCGTCGACGCGCACACTGGATGTGTGCAAGCATCTTATTGGTTCAGAGAGCGGAGTGCGACTGGAGAACCAATCAGCGCTACGCACGCCCGCCCTTCATTCCGCGAGCCCCCCTCAGGTACCTTATTTTTGACTTCTGCGCAATAACGGTCATCGCTCAAGTTATGTGCCGCTACCTATACCAATAGAAAGCCATTTAAAAAATCGTGAAATCTGGTTGTTTTTGAGTGTTATAGACTACAAAGTTACCTTAATAATTTAAATACTTTTTCGTGGTTCGTGATATTCGCCGCCCAAGAAAGTAAGCACGGGTCAGCTAGTCTCTAATGATATGAATGATTTTTTAGGGTTCCGTAGCCAAATGGCAAAAACGGAACCCTTATAGATTCGTCATGTCTGTCTGTCTGTCTGTCTGTCTGTCCGTCCGTATGTCACAGCCATTTTTCTCCGAAACCGTAAGAGCTAGACTGATAAAACTTGGCGAGTAGATGTATTCTGTGAACCGCATTAAGATTTATACATAAAAATAAAAAATAAACTATAAATTTCGGGGGTCCCCATACTTGAAACTGAAACTCAAAAATTTTTTTTTCATCGAACCCATACGTGTAAGTTATCTATGAATAGGTCTTCAAAAATGATGTTGAGGTTTCTAATATCGTTTTTTTCTAAACTGAATAGTTTGCGCGAGAGACACTTCCAAAGTGGAAAAAAGTTGGTCCCCCCCCCTCTAACTTCTAAAGTAAGAGAATGATAATACTAAAAAAAATATATGTTGTACATTACTATGTAAACTTCCAACGATATTTGGTTTGAAAGAGATCTAGTCAGTAGTTTTTTTTTTATACGTCATAAACCGTAAACCGCAATTTACCTTTCCACGAACTACAAGAACCTTATTATGTTACATCAAGTAACTTCTTTTCTTTTTGTAGGTTCTTGTAGTTCGTCGTGCTACGGAACCCTTCATGGGCGAGTCCGACTCGCACTTGGCTGCTTTTTTTTTATGTTTATTATAATCATAATAATCATAATCTGTATTTCTCTTTAGACATTTTACATGTACTTAGATACGTCACACAAATAGGTATACATTATAACATAAAAATTAAAATAAATTCTAATCAACACACATACATTAAATTATGAAATAAAAGTAAAACAATTGTAAATTGAATTAGGTTATTTCCTATTTAAAAATAGGAATATAAAATTAATAAATAAGTTACACAGGTTGATCACAAAAAATAAATTTATCAGCCAGAGCTTCGTCAATTTTATATAACTAGCTGATGGAACAAGTATAAGGCCCACCTGATATGACGCACGTCAGGAACGTGCCCTACGATGCACTTTCCTGCGTACATAAACTTGAGACATACTGATGTTCAGCCTCACGTGCCAGTAATTACACCGGCACCCACACCCTTCAAACCGAAACACAGCAATGCTGCTTCACGGCAGAAATAGGCATAGTAGTACTTACCCGGACGAGCCATTCACAAAGAGCTCTACTACTACTAAAGCAGTGGAGTTCTGGAGCTCATGATGATGATTCAGCTGTCTGGATGATGATTGTTGTTTTATGCAGGTGATGGAGCCGGTACATCTGGGTTTCTGTCAGCAACTGCTGCTCGAAAGTCACCAGCAACTCCTGTCAAGGTAATATACATAGATTTTTTTACTTTAGTATAAACCACAAGGCCTATCGTTTTGTGGACGAGCGAGGAAGAGCTTACTATAGAAATGATCCTATGAAGTAAGGTCAAAATATTCGAGTTTGTAAATAAGTAGAGAAACATACTAGAAATAAAGGCCTTTTTTATTTTATTTTATTTATTAAACCACAAGGTCGGCGTCGTAGAGGAAGACCCCGGAGAAGATGGCGGGACGATCTCGATTGTCATATGAACGACTGGCGCATTGTAGCCAAAGTTCGAGATGTGTGGAAGACGGGGAGAGAGGCCTTTGCCCTGCAGCAGGCTAAAAAAAAAAAAAATATAAACCTTATTTCAGATAACCTATTCAATTCATTCTATCCATAATTAGATGGAAGAAACGGGTAGTTATCGCGATTACCTTTATTATTTTCCGGCGTTTCGACCGTGTTACAACAGCCGTGGTCGCGGGCAGGCTGGAGTTCATTTCTTCCATATAATTATGCATAACGATCGCGTTAATTTAAAAAATGCTAATTTTGACCATATTTTTAATACTAATTTTCTGCGCTGTATTACGCAGTGTCTTTCGTCTCCTGTGTTAAAATTACAGAACGAACAACATTAAAAAAAAAGCTAGAGAGATTTTTCTACAAAAAACTTACTACACACTAGACGAGTTCTTTAACGAGGAAAGAAAAGGATACCATTAATTATAAATACCCTTTTAATCATTTTATATTTACTTCTTTGGTCCCTTTCCACATAATAATAGTGTTTTAGTTTTTAATTCAACATAGATGTTGTTGGTTGTAGATGCCTTCCAAAGGACCTTCGAAGCCTACGTCCCGCAGTGCCAGTCCGATGCCGAAGGCTGACAGCCCTCCAGCTAAAGACGATACTCAACCTGGTATATCTACCCTCTCTTACCGGTTTAGGGTAGAAAAAACCTGAAGAACAAGCACCCAAAACTCGTAAAGTAACAATAGAAACTTTTTTGGCGCAGCCGGTATGGATTGAAATAACCTATCCGAAATCCTGTAGAAGACTCAAATTAGTCTTCCTGGAAATGTAATGGGGCTATGTCCAGCAGTGAACTTCTTCAGGCTGATGAGAATGGTACTCAATAAGTTGCCCGTACTCTCAAACGGTGAAGGTAAACATTGTGACGAAACCTGAATTTCGTAGAACCAACCTAAAAAGTTTGATAGCATGTGTCAAGTGCACGGAAAGAGCCTATTTGAGGCGCACTTAAAATCCTTTCACCACACTGGTTCTAAAGAGCAAGTGATCCAACAAGAAAAAGAAGTACTTATTGTAATCACGGGAAAAAACTTAAAATATTACTAGGGCAAATAATTAGTTTAGCTATTCAAAGAGGTAACGTTGCCAGGTGGAAAACAGAGTTCATTATTAAATTTTCTAGTTTCTTATAAAATCTAATTGTTTATTTTAATCATTTCATGTTTTATAATGATAGTTGTTGTAAATAACGTATATTCTGTTGCACTTCAAATTGACTTACAATTGTAGAATCACATGTCAGCACATATAGTACAATGTTTGTTCTCTGTCTGGGTGTTATATTGTATTCTAAGTATGTATTTACAAAAAAAAATGTATCCAAGTATTATATCAGCTATCCGGTTCCCATATTACAAGCTCTGCTTAGTTTGGGGCTGGGTAGTGTTGTGTGAATTGTCCACAATATTTATTTATTATTTATTATTATTATTTATTAATGAGATGAAAACCTCACGATGTCTACTAACGTGTCAGCCCCTCTAGTACATTAAGAAAACGTAATCTTTCCTAACGGAATCTTCTTTATTCCTGTGCAGAGCCTAGCCCGTTGAAAGCGAAGCGCGTCCCTGGCGAATGCTCTCCGCCGAAGGTGATCAAGAGGAAACCACAGGCACCGACGACACAGACTTCAGATGAACAGGTAATTCTATACACACACATTTTACATCGACAAAACTCAAACCACACCTTATAAGGCACTTGTCTGACCGCCGGCGAGCAAGCGATCAGATATCAACAATTTTCTCGCTCAAGAAAGGAACAAAAGATACAGATTCTGTCTCAATAAAAAGAGATATATATTCATAGTTAATCTTTAGCCGTTTACACTGCTGGCGAAAGCTCTGTCTTCCACCGCTATTTTTATAGTTTAGTGACAAAACAGAACTACTCACTCGCTTCTCGCTACTTGCCCACAGCTCATCGCTGGGTCTCATTTCTTTCTAATCCATAATTATCTTTCACACGATATTAATCCACAACCATGAATGTTTGGACTCATATTTTCTTCTTTAAATTTAATTTACGATATCAGTAGGTATAATTGCACTTTACCAACTCAGATCATCTGTGACCTTATTTTGTATCCCTCAGGCTGGAAGCCCAACACCGGCAAGTCCTTCACCAGAAACCCTCGACGCAGCGGTAGATGCCAAACCAGCTGATACCAAGCCAGCTGATGCCAAACCAGCAGATGTCAAACCAGCTGATACCAAACCAGATGATGCCAAACCAGCTGATGCCAAACCGGCAGAAGACATCGCAGTAGCCAGACCGGTCGCTCCAGAGATCAAACCTTCCGAAGGCGCCATTCCTCCTCCACCACCACCGGCGAAAGCTAAGGTAAAATACTAGCGGCCTGTCCCGGATTCGCACGGGTGGACATTTATTTTTTAAACACATAAATATAGCCTATGTTACTCAGGGTGAATGTAGCTTTCCAATAGTGAAAGAATTTTTGAAATCGGCACATTAGTTTTTGAGTTTATTAATTACAAACATACACATAAAAAACGAAAATAAAAATCTTTCCTCCTTATTATATCATAGTAAATTATAGTATAGATGGCAATAGGTACAATCCAAACCAATGATTGTGCAAACTAATCGATTGCTTGGTCACAAAAAATATTATTGTTATCTAGTATTTTACCTCAAAAATATTTTGCTAACCAATTGAATTGTAGGTATAATTCGTTAGAAAAAAAACTTTTATCTGTTTTGATAAACATTTTGACAATAAAAAGAGTAAAAGGACAACCACGTCTTGAAATAATAAATAACATAGGAATTATGTGAAATGTGTGTGTGTGAATTTTTCCTATTTAATCTTTATTATCTTTTCAAAATGTAAAACATAGAAATAACATTAAGATTATGCTATACCAGGCTCCTACACCACCGACGCCCACGCCCACGCCCACAATGGAAGTAACACCGAGCACACCGACAAAGACTTCCAAACCCCCAACGCCACCTAAAGCCAAGTCAAGGCCAGTCTCACCTGAACCTTCCTCGACTGATGTGCCTCCTGTGGTAAGAATACCTTTTTTATGATTCCTTTTACAATTAAATAAAAAATAAAAAATTGTTAATTCAGATGTCACAAGATCCATTCCTAAAACTAACGACACATACAATGAATTCCGGCGTAGCCAGATGGATAGGTTGGATTTCAATCCATACAGGCTGCGCCAAAAAAGTTTCTGTTGTTACTTAATGGTTGTTTTGGGTGTTTTTACTTTGGTATTGCACACATTACTTTTAACTTGAATTTTCATCAGTAGATAAGATTATTTTTGTTTTTTTTTGTGATTTATAGACGGAAGCAATTCATCCCGGCCTAAGGGCGTCCATTTCTATACTTTTTGTTACCAAGTTGTTTAGTTTTTGGTTGGATAGCGCTGCGTGAAATCTTTTTTAATGTATGTGTTCATACTTTTTTGTTTCAGTCATCAGTAGAACCATCTCCTTCAAAACGGCTATCATCCACATCCAGCACGGAACAGCTAATCCCCCCACCATCACCGGAACCGTTGCGTCCTGGCAAGAAGATTGGAGAGGTCACCACTATTAAGCGACAGCCGAAAACGGGGTGGCTGTAGACGTTTCAACGATGATAATTAGTTCTTCTGTGTATTTGCTAATCTAGTCATAAGAAAAAATGATGTCGGTTCTTATTCCTACGTAGTTTAACGTTTTGGTGAGATAATTATTTATTTATTGACATCCTTCTATTTATACACTTTTTTAGTTAGAGATATTTTTTTTTAAACAAATTGCTAATGGAACAAGCATAAGGCCCACCTGATGTTAAGTGGTAACCATCGCTTATATTACGGCAAAAACTTTCCATTGAATATAGCTAGAACTCTGTTTATCTGTAAAACACGGCAAACAATGTACGCATTAGGGGCCATTCAAGTATTATGTAAACAGGTTTATTACTAATATCCCCCCCCCCTTATCAGCAAAAGTAAGCAAACTTCTCCCCCTCTCTCCCATGCTTACGTCATATATGTAATTGGTTACCATTTGTGTAAAAAAGTTTTTTTTTTTTTTCCGGCCGTTCTACTTTGTTCTGTGTTCCTATCTCCCGACTAGTGATGTGTCTCGTCGCCCAGTCTTAGTAGGGATGTCCTATTCCCAAAACCGGCAAACACTTATAACAAAGCCATCGCCTATATAAACTGTATACAATATGGAATCAAATGACGAAATGACGAGCAAGCGAGTAGTATCAGAGCGTCAAAGTCTCTAATATGAATGTCTGATAGACCGCTTTTGGCGTCTAAGAAATATAATTATTTAAATATGATTATGTATTATTTAAGGTGGTTTTTCCATCTACAGAATAACGCTATTCACCGAATAAATCAAATCAAAAGATATTTATTTTAGTAACATTCGAATAAGCATCGACAAGCTTTAAGCTTGTCGATGCTTACACAAGAAATGGCTATATTTTTATCCGATGGAATTTATCTGTAGATTGAGAAATAACCCTAAAATAAGATAGATATTATATTTTTATCTAACGGATAAATTGATCTATAGATTGAAAAATTGCTGTTTATTAATATAAAATCTATTTATTTTATGTTTCGTTTGTTTTTACATATTATTATAATAAGTAAATAAGCTTTTATAACGGTTGTTCCGTTTTGTTCCTAAAATAAACTATTTCTAGTATTATGGCTTTGTCTTCTGTAACTTTATTTTGTATTTTAATTTTTAGGAAATATTGATTTGGCTCTGAATAAAATTAATAAAATAAAATAAAATTGTCTTACTTTAGTTTTCCTTGTGCTTTCCATGCCGTCCATGAAGATTTTAGGTTATCTCAAAAGTTATGAGCCGACTGGGATTTGAACCCACGACCTTTCCCTTGATACGGGAATGCACTAACTGCGCCATCGGATCCTATTATCATTCGACGAATACCTTGTTATAAAATATAATTCACTTCACTTTTCCGCGCTTATATTTTCGATAATTATTATTTTCAATACAAAAAGCTTATCAGCGTTCATTTTGTTTATAAATTGTGTGAGAAACATTAAAATGTCGTTCAATGTTTTGTTTTCATTGGAGTTTCTTTCTGAATTTGCTAAATAACAGATTTTTTTTGTTAAAGCTGCTTAAAGGCCCATTTCAGGTTGTTTTCTTTTGTATGGCCGAGGCGGACTGAGAGTAATAATTAATTGTGTACCTAAACCTGTATTACACTATTTTTATTACATAAGGCCCGTATTCCGAAACCATCCGCATACCTGATGTCACCTTTGTTAAATAACTACCTGCACACATATGCAATATGCAATGCATACCTACTCAGTTCTAGTACGTACTAGAACAGTAAAAGTTTAATTGGTAAATTTGCTTACGCTCCCTGTTCATACTTTAAATTTTCTTACGCCCCACTGTTCATACTTCAGGATACGCAATGCTTATTGTATATCCACGCTGAAGCTATACCTACCTAACCACAAAATTGTTTTTGTCATCGGTTTCTTGGGGTTTGTTAGGAACCTAATTGTTTTTGTAGGTTACACACAATACACACTAGGTACCTACGAATCTACACTGCCAGACTAATATTATAAAGAGGAAAGCTTATTGTATTTTTTTGATAGGAAAATTGAGGAGCTGGGCGTAATTATGTCATGAGGAGGGATGAAAGTCATGTGACTAGGAAAGTGATGAGTATAAATGTAGATGGATTAGGTATGTGGGGCCAAAAAAAGATGGATGAACAGTGTGGAAGATGACATGGATAAGAAAGAAGTGAAAATAGATGACGGCTGATAGAGGAGAATGGAAGAGGCGA
The DNA here is from genome assembly GCA_939531255.2 of Thera britannica. Taxonomy (NCBI): domain Eukaryota; kingdom Metazoa; phylum Arthropoda; class Insecta; order Lepidoptera; family Geometridae; genus Thera; species Thera britannica. Next base: position 17,044,313 of record OW618043.2, on the reverse strand, counting down.
ACATGTTGTGCCGACCCCACATAAAGTGAGCAGGAAGTAAGCAGGAAGAAGAAGAAGAAGAGGAAAGATTATTGTATTTACCTAACTAACGAAAATACTCAAAAACGAGTAGGTAAGTAAACCGATTTCAAAACTAGCTTCACCATTGGAAAGCTAAGTACCTACATTATTGCTGCGTAAAATAGGCTAAAATTAGGTTTTACAGTTTTTATGTTGTTTTTTAATTGAAGTCGGTGTAAAAAGAGGAAGTGAAATTAGGAACATTTCAAAAACAGATATCGTCAACATTTTATTGTGTCAAGTAACAAAATTACAAATAATGGAGTATCTTCAGGTAGTTCTTAAAATAATCAAAATTCATGAAAATAAATATACTTTACAGAGATTCGAGTGTATTTTTGATACCTAGAGCTAACTTAAAATGACTATGACTATAAAACCCTTGTGTAAGTAGCATGACTAGTACAGTTTTGCTACAAAAACTATAAGAGAATTAAAAAAACTCTAAATAAAATATAAATGCATTGACTATTTCAAAAATGTAACACAAAGTTGCATTAAAAATATTGTGTTTCTTTGAGAACCATTATTTTGTATCATGTACCATCTTTATTCCATCTTAATAATATTGGTACTTTTCTAAATAACTATAAAAGTGCAAATCTTATCATAATTATTGCTATAGGTCAAACGTTTTGGAGGGAATTCAAGGAAAAATCTACTCTAACTCCCAAACAAAATGCAGCGTATGCAAGGTTTCAAAACTCCTACTGGGTAGTAGTAAGTCTAGGGTTTTCACAGCCATCCAGATACAACCTTACCTGTAACTTTAGATTTCCCCTTATCAGTCTTCACTGAAGGGGTTGGAGAATGAGCTGGTGTAACTCTAGCAGACCTTGGCGACGGAGATTTAAGATGCTCTGTTTGTTTTGAAGTAGAAGTAGGAGCTAACGACACAGGTTCAGGAGTTGGTTTTACAGGTGTTTTAGGACTAGGTTTTTTGATAGATTCAGGTTTTGCTAAAGTAACAGTTACATCTGATTTAGAAGATGAACTGGAAGATGTAGAAGATGACGTTGATGGTTTTACAGCGGGAGAAGCTTTCGTCGAAGATTCAGTCATGCTTTTATACTGCGCTTCGAGAGACGAAGCAGACAGAATCTGTTCATCCGTGTGAGAATGTATGCTAGGAGTCAACGGTTTCTGTAACGAAAAGTCTTCCTCCTTAGTGATGTATAGAGTTTTGGTTGGAGATTCGAGTGGTTCTGGTTCTTCGATTTGTATGATGTGGTCGGAGCGGAAGCCTTCTGGCGGAGACACGCGGCGCTCGTCAGGATCTCCAGGAGTGCTGGGCTCGGATGGCTCTGCAGATGAGGACTTCAAGGGGCGAGTCTGTTCGGAACCACCTTCCGATCCTGTGCAAACATTGAAATATGCTCATTTGTTTTCAAAAATCTAAACTACTAATCGAAAACTTATTCATGGATGAAACTGGTCCCGGTTTGGTAAATAAGTGATGCCTGAATGAGTGAACGTAGATTTTTTTTAGCATATCGTCTTTTCAGTTAAAGCTTTACCTTTGTCTTCAATATCCACTTCTACTTTTATCTCGTTGTCTTTCAGTCCTTCGTCATCTGATACTTCAGGTATAGGAGTCGTACTGCGGAAGGATCGAGCTGAAACACACACAAGGAAGTTAGCTAGTGATTAATCCTGCAAAAAATCCTGCTTAACCATATTTCTATTTGATTTATGCTTTTTTCAGTTACCACTAGGGCTAGGCTTCTTCGAGTCACGTCGTCTTGGTGTCTCGAAGACCTCGTCTTCTAAACTGCATTCACTCTCGGCTTTTATATTCTTCTCTTTCTCAGTGAAATCTGACTTGATCTTGCTTCTCATGAACTTGGCGTATGCCACTCTGGTGGTGGGTGTGACAGTTGATAAGTTTGGATTGTATTCTGAAACAAATATCATGATTAATATGCAGCTTTTTTGAGATAGATAGATAGAAATCCTAAATGAGCTAATTTGGAACATTTCTTTCGAAATCCTTTCACAGTGATTTATTCCTATTATTTATTTATAGACGAGCAGCTTTTGCTGATGTGTCTACTTCTAACAGTGTTGAATTATAGTCAATTATTGATATTATTGTTGTCATTGTTCTTTTTGGTCACTATTTAAGCACTGATTTTCTGGTTCATAGCCAGTTGTCGAGTTTGTTTTTGAAGCCATTAACCGAGTCGGCGCAAACAACGTTCTCAGGCAGCTTTTTTAGCTTTAGCTTTAGCTTATTTAGATGGGAGAAATTGTCAAGATTACCCAATAGCTTTTGTGGATCGATGGTCCTAGCATGGACATGCTCCAAGATGTGGCCTCTGAGGGACTGTCTGCTTCTTCTGATCTCCCCTTCCGCAGTAGTTCCTATGGGATCTCGTCGAGTTGTGTTGGTGCGCACAAGGGCATTCCAGTCGCGTTTTTTACTGTAAAGCAATAATACCAATGATAGTGTCATTGAAGGTGTTTTTCAAAACGTATTCGAGTAAAATTAGATTGAATGTGTTAAAAGATAATTTGTTCTAAGATGAAGTCAGAACAATACCTGTCAGTACTGCCCCTTCGAACAATAGCCTTGGCTATCTGACTGAAGACATCCTTGGGCTTAGCTTCCTTAGAGATTACGTCTTTGATGATTCCTTCCACGATTCCAATCTGGAAATCCTTGAGGATCCTCCTCTCCATAACTTTACCCTTTTTACCAGAAACTGCAAAACACAATATCATCAAAACAACCTGCATACGGTTTTGAAATAAAAAATTACAACCTTACTAATTTCTGTAAGATATTTCAGAAAGCCACCACTTGAATGTCTTTCTCTGCATTTTGCATCTTTATAATCATCAGCCGTTAGGATTTCTTTGCTGGATATAGGCCTCCCCGATACATTTCCAAGAAGAACAATTCTGAGCCGTCAAGAGCCACGACTTTTTTTTTTATACAACTCGCTGATGGAACAAGCATTGCCTCGTAGGTCACGTACGTTAGGAACCTGACCTAAAATGCACTGCCTTGCGTCCATCAACTTGAGGCATACAGATGTTCAGCCTCAGGTGTCAGTAATATCCTTCACCCTTTAAACCGAAACACAGCAATGCTGCTTTACAGTAGAAATAGGCATGGTGGTAGTACTTCCCCAGACGAGCCCTTCACAAAGAGATCTACTACTACAAAAGAGCCGTCTCCAGCCACGACCCCCCATTTTACTGCAATTTGAAAACACACTCAATTGGAGTAACAAAGTACGGTTTAAAAGTATCTTACTCGCTGTATCTTGCAAGTTGAGCCTTGGCGTCTTCATGCCATTATTGTGCAGTATATCAATCAGCTCGTATCTGAGTGTGGAGATATCCTGTCGGATCTCCATGACGTCATCCTCGGTCACGCCTACTTCGTCCCTGGCGCGTTGCTCGGCGGTGACGTAACGGCGTACCAGCACGCGCATTACCGCTTCATGTTCCTGACGAGCTTTCTCACGTGACTTGCTCTGGAAGAACAAACGCTCAACAGTCAATTGAAATTTGTCTCAACAGTCAGTTGATAGTAGCTCTGCCTACTGCGCCGTAGGTCGTGGATTCGATCCTCATCGAGAACAAATAATTATTTGTGTGGTGAACGCAGAATGTCTGTTCTCTTTCTGGGTGTTGTATTGTATTCTAAGTATGCATTTATAAAAAAAAATTTAAGTGTTATATCAGCTATTAGGTTCCCATAGTACAGTACAAGCTCTGCTTAATTTGGGGTTAGATAGTGTTGTGTGGATTGTCCACAATATTTGTTTTACTTATTCAGTCAATATAGGCTTGATCAGAATAAGGTCTGAACTCTCACCAGGATTCTTCCCAAAGACCACGCTAAAGGTTGTTTCGGTTGTGTGTCGTTTATGATAGAAATTAGTTTTTTTACAATTCTGGAGCTGGACTAGAATCCAATATCCATCTAAGGCTTTCCATAGATGGGTTACGTCTTGTCCAGCACCAGAACCTCTCTCCTCTTAACGTCCTCTTAAGGCCTCTTAAGCCGCATAAGGCTCCGAACCTCTTTTTGCAGCAAGTCAAAGGTGCACTGATATATATAGATAGTGCAATCCACGAAGGCGCGCCCCACTATTCCTCCTAACCGTTTATAGTATATGTGTGCAAGCTTCCGTCAATGTGTGAGTGTTATCGGTACACACTAATTACCTATGAGTGCACACGCACACTACAATGAATAGACTACGGTTCGCGACTGCCGCTCGGAGCAAACTCCCCGCACCCCGCGAGGGGCGCGTCTTCGTGAATTGCACTATCTATAACTTTTTATTGATTTTATAGTGTTAATGTCCCAAAAGGCCCCGCTCCCTCCCACCGCTCGGCTTAGCTTTTGGGACATTATACAAATCTTAATACACTGATAAGTTTAAAAGGGACTGTAGAGAAGAGAATAATTCTGATGACAGTTGGATGTTTTTGTAGGTAGTAAGGTACGTACAATGATAGAGCCCCTATCATGCTTGACAATAAACTGTTGCACCCAGCCAACGAACTGCTTTGGTGTAGGAATGATGTTGAAAGGGGGTGGAACAGTATCCCCATCTTCGAAGTATGACATCCAGAGGTTGCTGCGAGCGAACTTCCATTCGGTGTCTGCTCGTTCCTGGGTGATACAAAGAGACAAATAATGTAGGCATACGCAGTGGTATAGGATCTAACCACATAGCGACAAAGCCTGAGAAAAGGCTGGGCTGGTAGACATTGCCTGCGTCTCACTAAGTGGGTGGCACCACAGGAACTTCACTGCTATTATTATTATTTTTGTCTTGCAAAAGGATCATACAAAAAAACGCTAGGGACTAAGCCGTAGTTGATGCCTGTTCTAGGCTTGGTTGCGTGGAACTGGCACCAGACTCACCTAGGATCCTTTTGATAAAACTGAATAGATATACATTTGACTTTGACTTTTGTTAATTTGGTTGTTTTACTTTCTTAATAAAATACTTACTAGTGATGATGGGGTCTAGTAAGAATAGTCCAATAAATTTTAGTCCAAAATTGTAAAACGGTACGAAGGGCAGTAAGGCTAAGACACTTACCGATATAATCTGGTAGGAGTTTGACATCATAGCAATCAGCATATTCAGAAGAACTATGATGTTGATCACAGAGTAAGATCCGAAGGTAAGCAGCGCCCAGAACCGTGTGAAACTCTTGATGCCAGTCAGCTCGAAAGTGGTCAGGTCAACCAGTCCAAAGGATGCCCAGAAGAGGGATTGCGAGGTTTCGAATAAACTGTAAAAATAGTGTGTTAACTGTAAAGAACTAAGCTGCAAATACTCGTATCATGTCTTGGTGTAGTGGTTCATAGTGGGTGGGTACTCACAGAGCCTGATACTCACGACGACTTAGGGAATCTTTGTTGGGTTGATCAGGGGCTGCTGTTTGCTTTGTGGCTGTTTGTTTAAATTCAAACCTAGACCTAATATTTAGCAAATTTGTGAAAGGTGGATTTGGATAGCAGGATACTTAAAGAATTGAAATGGAAGACTCACTTAGCGTATCGTCTCCAAATAGTGCAAGCTCGTTCTTGATTGTCGAAATCAGCGATGCCGTTCGGGTTGTGATAGCATTTATTTTTTTCAAGTTCCGCGTAGTACCACATCAGTTGATTGAGACCTGTAGAATAATGTTAGATAAACTGTTAATGTTAGATTTTCGGGAAATTCGATATTTTTATATATATTTTTTTTTTAGACTAAATAGCCGTCAAAAAAAAGCTGCTGTTTCTTTCCCAAATAGATGATGGCGTCCTTAGAAATAAAATAAATATTGTGGACAGTACACACACAACTATCTAGCCCCAAACTAAGCAGAGCTTGTACTATGGGATCCAGATGGCTGATATATTACTTATAAATATTTTTGTTTTAAATAAACATAGAATACAATGCAACACCCAGACAGAGAACAAACATTTGCGTTCACCACATAAATATTTCTTCCCGGTGGGAATCGAACCCAAGACCTACAACACAAAAGACAGAGCTACGGCCAACAGAGCTGGCAGGCCAGTCCAAGAAGTGTATTCAAAAAGACTACTCACCACATCCAAACGCGAACAGCACCAGCATATAAACAAAGAAGAACTTGATGATGTCCATGATCATCCTCCCGAGAGAGACCTGCAGCGGGCCAAGATACGGGTTGATGGAGAAGATGTGCACCAGCTTCAAGAAGGAGAATATCATGCCGGCTGCGAAGGCACCTTCGGAGAGCAGCATGGGATCGTAGGAGTCCCAGCGCTCGCGAGGGTACCAGGGGTCCAGGCCATTGCTAAAATCACGCTATAAACAAATAGATAGATAGATAGATAACTCTTTATTGTTCACCACACAAAAGATACAGTACAGAGCCCGAAGTCCCAGTGCATTTACAACATTTCGTTACCAAAATGTTGTTTTCGTTTTGCCTATTTGTCTCTGTCTATTGTATGGAGAAAAGATGAGACAACAACTCTAACTACGTAACGTATTTTTGCCGTCTCATATTTTCGCCATACAATAGAGAGAGACAAATAGGCGAAACGAAAACAACATTTGGTAACGAAATGTGGTAGCAAAACTCCGACTTCGGGTACAGGACATAAAAAATTAACAATTAGGTAAAACAATGGGCGACCTTATCGCTGAGAGCGATCTCTTCCAGGCAACCTTTGCATGGTAAGAAATAACGAATTGAAAGGCGGTGTAGTACAAATAACACGAGTCATGCTTGCGAAAAAACACCGTTAGTTACTAACGTAAGATATAAGAGACACTGCATGCCAAATAAGTAAATCAATATTATATGAAGGAATGGTTGTTTATTTCCCGACGTTTAAGCTCTATCTGGCTCTGTCTCTGGTTCTGGTTTTGAGTCTGTGTGAGTGTTGACTAAATAAATCCTACGTCAAAGCGTCACACACACAGTATAGGTAATGCACTGGTGAGCACTCACACAGACTCAAAACTAGAACCAGAGACAGAGCCAGACAGAGCTTGTGGTAGACCTACAGATAGCTCAAGTGTTCCGTTTGTAACCAGGTATAAAGGCAGCAATATGACAGCAATATTTGACAGCGTTCTAGCTGATCGCCATCGCTATCGCTCAGATGTGCGCAGGCCTTAAATTGTAATTTTATTTGTTTATTTATACTTCATCTTGAGGACACTTTCGACTAGACTCCGTTTAGCTATCCATGTCTGTCATCTTTAAGAAATACTTTTCAACAGCTAGGGGCAGTTTTACTTGAGTTGCTGAAGTTTTTACCTGAACGATGTACCATGCCGCTATTCGCAAACTGATCCAAGCGATATAGAACATATTTGTGATGAAATCCACTATGTTCCAGAGATCACTGATGTAGTCCACTAAGCCTCCTGTCCAGAGAGCTCTTATTTCTGCCCAAATTAGACCTGGAAAAAAGACTTGATAAATTTCTGAACAAAGGATAAAAAACAAATAGTTAAATAGACAAAAATACCATAAATGCAGACGCGTACCTAATAAATAATTATAAATTTGATAAATATTTGTTTTATTGTAAGTTTCTTTGTGAAAATAAATACTTAGTAACATAACATCTAATAAAAAAAAAAAGAAACAGCCTCACGACTTTGATGCCTCGGTTTTGTTAGATGTCCCCTCAAATATTTAGTACCAAAGTACCAACTCAAGTGTCTTTGAGGATATAGGAAGGTATGAACGAAGCATGCCAACAAATTCAAATTTACTTGCTATGTAGATGATGACGCTGAATTCTATAAGTCCTGGGAGCGCCCCCCGCTCATGCTCCTTCCAGTACAGCACCAGCTCTTGGAGCCAGCGGACATTAAACCACTCCAGGATAAGAAACTCGGCTCGCTGTGATGCTAAGGAGAGAAGAGCTGGAAGAATGGATAAAAAAAAATAGATAAATAAGGCAGAGCTGCCGCCTAACTAGCTGTTAAAACTGTCTGATGGAAAATGGAAAAATCAGAGAGCAGGTCAGCCAATGAAAAAACTTGTAAACAAGCCTTTGCATTTATTGTAGATGATTTATACAGGGTTATTCATACAAATAGTTAGCTGCAAATACTCAGGAATTAGGTTCAACAAATATTTATGAAATGATTTTTTAAAGTTTTGTTATGCAAATCCCGAGAAAATCGATAAAGAATATCCTTTGGAATCATTGGAGCCTGACCTATTTTGACCTTTGATCCGCGCCCGCTCGCCGTTAGCGACACTCTGCCTTCAGTCACCGCCTGGGAGGGTCATCATCCTGTTCTCCGTGGCAATCATGATGCAATAGCCGTAAAGAAATTAATAAAAGTAAAATTTTTATACAAAAACTTAAATCAGTTTAGGAATTAAATTAATTCGTCCAAACAAATATTCACGACCCAAAAATTAGGCCCTGTCAGTTTGTGTAGCTAATAATGAATAACCCTGTATAGAGTCAGTATTTGTTCTCGATGGGGAACTTACTCAAAAACAGCATGTAAGAAGAACTGTGGCAGATGAACTTGACAAATGGCTTCTTCATGAACCGTCCGTAGTCAGAGTTGGGAGCCAGCATGTAGATGGTGCAGTACACAGGGAACATCACTCCTAGTTTTGCCACCTGTGGTAATAAAGGTGCATAGTCTACAGACATGGAGCGTGCCAGGCTAAATATTCCTTCCACAAATAATAATAAAATATATAAATACCATACCAGATAGCTGGGGCCTAATTCTCGGGCCGATCTCGATCATTTTGCAATTTTATCTTATTGCTTCTTTTCGAAGAGAGAATGGCAGATTTCCTTGAGTAATTCATCAACGACCTCATCGTAGAAGCCTCGACAGCTACGATATACGGAAAACGTAGAAAAAGTGCGGGTTTGTGAAAAGAAGCAATAAAATAAAATTGCTAAATGATCGAGATCAGCCCGAGAATTAGGCCCCTGATATACTACTTATATTTTGCAAATACATACTTAGAATACAATATAACACCCAGACAGAGAACAAACATCTGTGTTCACCACACAAATATTTGTTCTCGGTGGGGATTGAACCCACGGCCTACGGCGCAGAAGGCAGAGCTACTACCAACTGAGCTGAGAGGCCAGTCCAATTACGGCATAGCTATGTAATTAGGTACAGTGAGAAGTGGTTTAGCCCTACTTCACACAAAGTGGTTTGTTAATTTATCAAAGATGTTAACATACCTGGATGCACTGCCCGACGATGTTTTTCCTTTTGAAGCCCGGGAGACCTTCATACCAAATAGCACCAAGAAGCTGTTGCACGTTTGGATGTGCTACAAACTGCCAAACATAATACATTGTCTTTACAAAATAGCTGGTGTCCTCGCTAGAATAAGATATAACTTCATTGTACACCAAGGGTGTTATTAATAATCCTGGCGTAGCGTTGGACTAGTTAATCCGTGTTTTGTCACATTTGTTCGAGTTGACAATTGCATGTTAATGCAAGAGACAAAACACGGATTAACTAATGCAACGCTACGCCAGGATTATTAATAACACCCTTAGTTAATCCGTGTTTTGTCTCTTTCATTGACATGCAATTGTCAACTCGAGCAAATGTGACAAAACACGGATTAACTAGTCCAACGCTACGCCAGGATTATTAATAACACCCTAAGGGCCTTATTAATAATCCTGGCGTAGCGTTGGACTAGTTAATCCGTGTTTTGTCTCTTGCATTGACATGCAATTGTCAACTCGAGCAAATGTGACAAAACACGGAATAACTAGTCCAACGCTACGCCAGGATTATTAATAAGGCCCTTAAAGAGAAAGGTTACAAAAAACAAAAACAAGAGGTACAATGGGTGGTCTTATCGCTAAGAGCGATCTCTTCTAGACAACCTTTGGATGGAAAGAACATATAGGTAGGTATTGCATGAGTATGAACGGGGCATGTTTTTCTCTTTGTCGCTAAAGCGGCAACCGCTTTTGCTACAAAGAGTAAAAAAGCAGCCAAGTGCGAGTCGGACTCGCCCATGAAGGGTTCCGTAGCATCAAGTAACATAATATAAAGGTTCTTGTATACAAGAACCGCAATTTACCTTTCGACTATAGTTCGTCGAAAGGTAAATTGCAGTTTACGATTTATGACGTATAAAAAAAAACTACAGGCTAGATCTCGTTCAAACTAAATATCGTTGAAAGTTTGCATAGTAATGTACATCATGTATTTTTTTTAGTTTTATCATTCTCTTATTTTAGAAGTTAGAGGGGGGGGGACCAACTTTTTTCCACTTTGGAAGTGTCTCTCGCGCAAACTATTCAGTTTAGAAAAAAACGATATTAGAAACCTCAACATCATTTTTGAAGACCTATTCATAGATACCCCACACGTATGGGTTCGATGAAAAAAATTTTTTTGTGTTTCAGTTTCAAGTATGGGGACCCCCAAAATTTATAGTTTTTTTTTCTATTTTTGTGTCAAAATCTTAATGCGGTTTACAGAATACATCTACTCGCCAAGTTTCATTAGTCTAGCTCTTACGGTTTCGGAGAAAAATGGCTGTGACATACGGACGGACAGACAGACAGACAGACAGACAGACAGACAGACAGACAGACAGACATGACGAATCTATAAGGGTTCCGTTTTTGCCATTTGGCTACGGAACCCTAAAAAGAGTGAAAACCGAAAAATACTTTTTAGATATAAGTATTGGTACGGAAATCATCGTGCGTGGGTCCGACTCGCACTTAATTGGTTTTTGAGTATTTAAGTGTATTATTGTATAATATAAAGGTGCGACACTAATTTGGAATTACGAACTGCATAATTCTAGTGAGCTGAATGTACTTCTCTCTTTTGAAGAGATACGGAAATAGTTCAATGCGGTCATATTTTTGTATATGCAATACATGTGTTAGAAGATTAAAGGATAAAGTAAACAAGCTATTAGTTTGTTTCTGCTTGTGCGAGCCGAGTGGGAATAATGTTATTGCCACACTGAAATGCTATGATATAGCGTCGATGTACCTCCCCTAAGGGAACAGAACCGGGAGACAGATGGGAATAATCCACCGTATCACAGGCGCGGCTCGGGTCCGGTTAATATACACCCGGTTAAAACGAATCCACATTTTCCCAATGTGAAATTGTTAAGGTCCCATGTACATTGCAGCAGATAAATATTTCAATTATTACTTTTTTTTATTGAAAAAAACATTTTCTGGCACTGCAGCGATCGCGCTGCACGCACGCTCTGGGCGTCGATTCCAGCAACACAAATCACACAAGCGATCGCGTAAATCGATGTGATTTGTCAGTTTTTGTTTGAAAAATTTGAAAAAGGAACGCGGATTCAGCGATCACTCGACGATCACTCAATCGAACCGTGTTGCTGGAATTGACGCCCTGCTCTCTCGCCTTCTGCGTAATATTACTGTTCTAACATAACCTAACCTATCCAAGTCGGATCCACCTTATAAAGTATCAAGGACAAGTGTAAATATCCAGTGCCAGAACAAAAAAGAAAAAAACCATGTTCGAATTGCTCCAGTGTACATGTGGCTTAACTGGCATCGTAATAACGGGGTGTACAATAACATGATGTACATTATCGCCTCCCGAAAATCTGGCATCTGCGTATGAACATGCTCGAGCATGATCGATATAGTGCATTCCTAAAAACATTCCTTCTCTTTCTTTCAATACTTACAAGCATTCAAATGGCCAAAAGAAACAAATAAATTATGCTGTCAAAAATGACGTTGCGGCATATGTCTATATATGCACTGGCAGAATTATGACAGTTAGCCGCAGTAGCCAAAACAAACTTTTTGTTCACTTCAATAGTGAACAAAAAGATAGTAGGATACAGCACATGTTACGAGTACATAAAAAGAAAGAAAAATGACGCTTACTGCAAGGACATAAGACCTAGCAGTGTATAGTCTGATGCGTAACCTTGTACATCCACAGTGGAACACCAGCTCGTCATTAGCTAAAGTAGCTCACTTTATTACCTACTCTTCGCTTTCGTAATGAAGTTGATATAACACAGCGAATATCTAAACTACAAAGTTTAGAATATAATGATGCTTTCAAAGCATTACTAAAATTATGAGAAGACATTTAGATTAATAGAAAAAGAAGTGGCATAATAAAATGAACGGAAAGTAATAACCCCGTAATAAATTCGTTTTGTTTGTACTCGTATTAAAGTACCTACCTATAGTGAAAAGAGAAAAAGCAGCCCATCAACAAAAGTTTTGAAGAAATTTTCAACTTTTTTAGTTATTACATAACATTTTAAACTGACTGCAATTATGAGAGTTTTTAAGAGTTTAAATCACTGTAAAATATTATTTTCTTGCAACAGAAAACTCCGTAGTCTAATAGGATTATGCACAGCGAGAGTCTTAAACAAATAAACAAGTCAAGACGCTGCACTTTTTTATGAATCTTAAATAAAACTTAATAAGGTGGAAAATTGACTTTTTGTTTTGCTAGAAGGTACGAGAAGTTGAGCTAAAAATGAGGCTTCCGTCGACCTGGACCGGTAGGTACTCGGACCGCAGTCCCACTCGCCGGAGTAATTTAATTTTATTATTTTTCTTCCGGCGACTCGGACCACTTTTGAAATGATCTAAAAAATCCATTGTTCAAGGCAATGAAGTACAGTCAAAGGAAAAAGTAGGTGTAGAAAGTAAACATAAAGAATATAACTCTTTGATTGAAGACACAATTTATTTTAAAAAATCTAATTATTAACAGTTATTAAAATATACATATATCATACTACAAATAATGAACAAATTAAAAAGAAGTAGACAAGAAAACAATATTAAAAATCAGTCTTAATTAGTTTTACTTAGATAATACGGTCTTTGTTATTTAAAATGTAATAAAAATAATATGATAAATCTGACCTAGGCTCTAAAAAAATAAATAAATATTGTGTACAATCCTTACAATACTATCTAGCCCCAAATTAAGCAGAGCTTGTGCTATGGGAACTAGATAGCTGATATAATACTTATATACGTTTTTTTTTAAATACACACTTAGAATTCAATATAACACCCAGACAGAGAACAAACATCTGCGTTCACCACACAAATATTGGTTCTCGGTGGGAATCGAACCCACGACCTACGGAGCTGAAAGGCCAGTCATCATATTATATAAAATAACATGATAAACCTAACATTATAAATATTACGGTACGTGGAAAACACAAGCAACGATGTTTATTCACATAAGTCAATACTCTTCAAAATTTGAGATTTTTGACTATAAATTATAACCATTAAAGAATTCAGGGCAAACCCAAAATCTTAAGTGGAAACACTGGGTTGAAGGCAATTCTGTCACTATCGCAACGTCTAGGATAGGAAGGTACAAATCATCAATACATTTATAGGATGCAAGTTTATATTTAAGTTAATTTTATAGTCATAACATTTATAAAAAAAATTGATAAAATAATATTTTTTCGAATTTATAGTGAAGTGGCTGAAATGGGATTGGGCAGGGCATGTTAGCCGGATGCCTCCCGATAGGTGGGCGACCATCAGTACACCTTGGATTCCTGACGGGCGGCGGTCCCGGGGCCGCCCAAGGAAATGTTGGCGGGACGATATCGACACCTTTGAGAGGAGATGGTGGGAGGAGGCTCGAGAGAGAGATAAGTCTTTGGGGGAGACCTTTGCCCAGCAGTGGAACAAAATAGGTTGATTTAAAAAAAAAAAAAACAAAATTACATTGCACTATTACTTAACATTTCGTATTAATGTCAGATCTGTTTCTGACGACTGTTGGATCTTTAGTAAACACTCATTATGTAATGTATGTCACTGTCATTGTGACAAGCACTGCCGGTAGGCTGTCTCGCTCTCGGGCTGTGCCCCGTCTCTTTCTCTGCCCTAACCTCTACTGTACGGTGTGTGTCGATTCCAAATATAATTAATACGAGTTTATTCTATTACAAACAACTCTTTTATTGCCAAAACCCATCAGGTTATGGGCCATTGCATTTTTCATAAGGATTTTGGCGTATTTGGGAGTACTTTTATCCTATTCAAAGTACATAACCGCACCGGCCGGCGAAACTGCGCACGCGGCAATCATGGCTACCACGATGTCGATCGGAATTCCTGTCGAGAAACTCAAAGGTTTGGAAGATTATAACCATTGGAAGTTTATGCTGAAAATGATCCTCATGCACGAAGATCTTTACGATTGCATCAAGGACGAGGGATGCTGCAAGGATGAGAAGAAAAGACAAAAGGCGTTGGCAAAAATTTGTTTGTCAGTTGGCCCATCTGCACTGCCACATGTACGCAATGCAACGACGCCATACGAAGCCTGGACTAATCTTCAAAGTGCCTATGAAGACAAAGGATTGTGCAGGAGATTAGGATTATTAAGATCACTATTCGGTGTGAAGCTATGTGAAACAGAAACCATGCAGAGCTACCTGACAAAAATAACAGAGCTCGGGCAACAGTTGTCTGACATTGGATCCGGTTTGGACGATGAATTTTTAGCTGTTATTATGCTTAGCGGCTTAACGGTGGATTTTGACCCTCTAATCATGGCGTTGGAGAACTCTAATGTAAAATTGTCAAGTGATGCGGTCAAGTCTAAGTTATTGCAAGAGCAGCAAAGGCGAGATGACAAAGAACAGAGCGGGATCAATGCGTTAGCTACAAGAAAATACACTAAGGGTGTATGCTTCAAATGTAAAAAGCCTGGACATCTGAAGAAGGATTGCACAAGTAATATGAGGACGGGACCAAAGAAGAACATGGTGCAAAAGCCCAACGAAAAGGCTACACCAGAGAACTCTTTGTTGACAGCATTAAGTGTTAACCTACAGGGAAATGCTTGGTACATCGACTCCGGGGCTACCCATCATATGTGTAATGACAAACGGTTGATGAACAATTTTTTTTATACTAAATCGCTTGAAGTGAATGTGGCTAATGGAGACAAGGTGACTACTGAGGGACATGGCAGTGTTGAGGTGCATTTGAGCAACGGGTTAAAGACTATAAGTGACGTTTACTATATTCCTAAACTTTCTGTGAATTTATTATCAGTCAGTGAATTAAGTAGGAAAGGTTATAGTGTAACTTTCAGTACTACAGGTTGTAAAATCATGAACAAAAGTGAGATTATAGCTACTGGAACATGTAATAATGGCGTCTATGAGTTAGATATTATTCAAAGTGTAAACAGTACGTGTAGTAGTCAATTACAGGAGTCAGGAATGGTCATGAACTCGGTGTGTGCGGAGAGTGAGGTCAGTGGGCTGTCGGGGGACAGGCCGGATGTTGCGCTGGTATCTGCGCAGGGACCTCATGCACAGGAGCTGTGGCACAAGCGGCTCGCCCACCTCAATGGGCGGAGTATGAATCTTATGAAAAATGGTCTAGTAACAGGTATGGATTTTAAAAATACAATATTCAATCCATGTACAGCTTGTGTTAAAGGTAAACAAACTAGGTTACCATTTCCAAAGAAAAGTCAAAGTAGGTCCACTGAGGTTTTAGGGTTGGTACACACAGATGTTTGTGGACCCATGCAGTCATCTTCCTTCAGTGGGGCGCGTTACTTTGTAACATTTATAGATGACTACACTAGGAAAACATTTGTCTATTTTCTGCAAAGAAAAAGTGAAGTTTTTGAAAAGTTTAAATTATTTAAAACATATGCAGAAAATGAAACAAACAAGAAAATAAAGATTTTGAGAAGTGATAATGGAGGTGAATATGTTTCTCTCACATTTCAGGAATATTTGAAGCACAGTGGGATAAAACATCAGACTACAATCCCACATTGTAGTGAGCAGAATGGTGTAGCAGAGAGAGCAAACCGAACCATCATGGACAAGGCTCGCTGCATGCTCCAGGAGGCTGGTTTGGAGAAGCGGTATTGGGCTGAAGCTGCTAACACAGCCATTTACCTGAAGAACCGATCCCCAACGAAGGCTGTCATGGGAGCAACACCTGAACAAAAATGGACATCTGAAAAGGTGAATGTTTCTCACTTACGTGTTTTTGGTTGTGTAGCTTATGCCATTGATGAGAATGCTAAGAAGTTGGATGCTAGGAGCAAAAAGTATATCTTTGTAGGATATTGTGATGATAGCAAAGGATACAGGCTGATAGATCCCTCTTGTCCTAAGAAGTGCATTAAGGCAAGGCATGTAGCGTTCATGGAAAACCAATTCTTGAATAAAAATGTGTCAAATGATGAAGCTCGTATAAATCAAGACACAGTAGTGTTCTTGGATCCATCTTGTTCAACAAGTTCTGTGGATAGTACTGTAAAGCCTAATTTAGTACAATTACCAACAGACACAGACTCATTATCTCCACAATCAGTTATATCAATAGATGATGATTCACTATCTGATGGCACATCACCAAATACTCGCAGACAAACAATATTAGGTCTGAATAGATCAGAGGATTCGGTTGTGACAGATGATTCTGCCGATGAAACTTACATTCCAGGTCGATCAAGCATGGACTCGCAGGACTCCTTCATGTCAATTGAAGGGGACACATTGGAGTATGCTGGGCTAACAGAGATTGGTGAGGAGGACCTGCCTGGAACAGTGGAGGAGGCACTGAGCAGCAGTGAATCACAGCAATGGAAAGAAGCTATACAAGATGAGTATGATTCTTTCATGACCAACAAATGTTGGACTCCAGTAGATTTGCCTGCAGGACAAAAGCCAGTTAAATGTAAATGGGTTTTTACCAAAAAGAGAGGCCTAAATGGGGAAATATTGAAATATAAGGCTCGTCTAGTGGCAAAAGGTTTTACCCAAAAATATGGCATAGATTATCATGAAACATTTTCTCCAGTTGTCCGATACTCAACTATAAGGATAATGTTAGCCCTAGCAGCTCAAAATGATATGGTGGTCGAGCATCTCGACGTCAAAACGGCATTTTTGAATGGCTATTTGGAAGAAAATGTATACATGGAACAACCAGAAGGATTCATCATAGACAAGAACAAAAAGAAAGTATATAAGCTAAATAAAGCAATTTACGGTTTGAAACAATCCGCTAAAGCATGGTATGAGAGAATAAATGATGTCTTATCCAATAAATTGCATTTTAGAAGGCTGTCTTCAGAACCATGTGTTTATATATACAATGATGATGATGAAATTATGTTCATTGCTTTATATGTAGATGACATAATGCTATTTTCTTCAAAAACATCCCAGAAAAGGAAATTTATTAAAGAAAAGTTAATGAAGCAATTTGAAATGAAAGATTTAGGACCAGCTCATCAAATTTTAGGAATGAAAATTACTAGATTAACTGATGGAAGCTACACTTTAGATCAATCTAGCTACATAAGAAAAATAGTAGATAAATTTAAGATGGCAGATTGTAAAGAAGCAAAGACTCCAATGGAAGTTGGATTAAAGTTACAAAGGGAAGAAAATATGAATTGTAACTTTGATTACAGAAGTCTTATCGGATGCCTAATGTATTTAGCAGTATGCTCACGGCCGGATATCGCTCATAGTGTAAGCTATCTAAGCCAGTTCAATAACTGCTACGGCGAGAGCCATTGGAAAGCTGCGAAAAGAGTACTGAGGTACATCAAGGGAACTTCTAAATATTTTCTAATTTTTCAAAAAGGTAATTTGGAAATTACAGGTTTTACTGATGCTGACTGGGGTGGAGACCAGATTGATCGCAGATCCTACACAGGGTATGTTTTCTGCCTTGGTAAATCAATTATATCCTGGGAAAGTCGCAAGCAGCGCACTGTTGCACTCTCCAGTACTGAGGCCGAGTACATGGCGATTTCTGACTCTTGTAAAGAAGCTATGTTTTTGCAAACATTTGTAAAAGAATGTAGTGGTAGTGTATGTACGATTAATTTGTTTAATGACAATCAATCTGCGCAAAAGTTGTGTACTAATTTTGTATCGCATTCACGAACAAAGCATATTGATATTAGGCACCATTATATAAGAGAATTGATAAATAGGAAACTCATTAATTTAAGTTATCTTTCAACTGAAGAAATGCTTGCTGATGTACTTACAAAGTCTCTATCATGTGAAAAACATTCAAAGTTTGTATCTAAATTAATGAAAAACATAGTATAGGTAAGCTATTAAGTAAAAATAGGAGTAGGTAGACAAGTAGTAAAATACCACCTTGTACTTAAGATTTGAATAATAAATCTGTATCTTTATTAGGTATGTAAGTTAGATATTTAATATCCTGTTTTCTAAGGCCTAGTAAGTTAGGTGTGTAATGTATTGTTTGGAAAGTACATAATGTATTTTTTTAAGGCCTAGTAAATTAGGTGTATAATGTATTGTTTGGAAAGTACATAATGTATTGTTTAAGGCCTAGTGTTGGATCTTTAGTAAACACTCATTATGTAATGTATGTCACTGTCATTGTGACAAGCACTGCCGGTAGGCTGTCTCGCTCTCGGGCTGTGCCCCGTCTCTTTCTCTGCCCTAACCTCTACTGTACGGTGTGTGTCGATTCCAAATATAATTAATACGAGTTTATTCTATTACAAACAACTCTTTTATTGCCAAAACCCATCAACGACGACTGTACAATTTACGTCACGTGGTTTGTGGTCCGACTCGCCGGAAGAAAAATAATAAAATTAAATTACTCCGGCGAGTGGGACTGCGGTCCGAGTACCGACCGGTCCGAGTCGACGGAAGCCTCCTAAAAATCTAATATGAGCATGAGCACTTAGCCAATGTTATCATTCTAATCCATATTAATTTTCTGTAAAGTAGTGTTTTTCAAAGGCTAATTTCTCTAAAATATAAAAAAAAGCATTGTCGTATGGTTATTTTCTAATGCAAATTAGAAAATAACCATACGACAATGCATATCAAAAGTCTTGCGCTCATCTAAGCGTTTTGCAGTGGTGATCAATGAAACGCTGTCGAATATCGACGTCAGCATTTCACTGATCGCCACCGCAAAACGATTTTATGCTAGACTGAAGTTTCAAAAATGAGTCCGTAATGTTACTTTGTTCTGTAAATTCACTTCTTCTACTTCCTGTCCACTTAATGTGGGGTCAGCACAACATGTTTGTCTTCCTCCTCTAGTCCCTTCTAAGGCCTGGCACATCTAGGCGATGGTGATGGCAATCAGTTGAAACGCTGTCAAATATATCGCTTCCACATTTGATCACCACGTGATCGCCATCGCCATCACCTTGATGTGCACAGGCCCTATTGCCTAAAATTGGTCAAACTAACCTATTCTAATTCTTAACTTCAAAGGAAAATATTTAAGGCCTGCGCACACCTAGGTCGCTGACGATGAAACGATGATGAACCGCTGTCAATTTTGACATCGATATTTGACAGCGTTTCATTGATTACTATCGCCAGCGACCTAGGTGTTAGCAGGCCTTATGAGTGACGCATAAGTCATACAATAAAAATTTATCAAACGGTTTTGACGTTTACTTTGAATAAAAATCCGGTGTGCGCTCCGAAGGTTATATTATAAGTTTGAACTCACCAGTTTCTGCTTATACTTGATGGCTAGCTTCAATCTGCCCAGAGTCTGCCGTTCCCCTGGCTCCCAGCAGTCCACATCATGCGGGTTGTAGTTGAGCATAATCTCCAACTCCTTGGAGGTTCTGGTGTGGTCCAGCAAGGAGGTTGCGAACTCTGTGCATTGTAAGCGTAGTGCCTGCGAAAGAGGAATGTCTTGAAGTTTTTTCTTTATAAAAGCCTGCGAACTTCTAAGCGATGGCTTGGCGATTAGCTGAAACGCTGTCAGCGTGACAGCGATATTTGACAGCGTTTTAGCTGATTGCCATAGCCATCGCCTAAATGTGCGCAAGCCTTAATAGTTTGCATATCTAGGTACAAGTGGTGTTTGTTTGCGTCATATCCGTTCAAGTTCAAAGGCTGCATTGACCTCCAGGAAGCTTGGGGTGCTAAACCGAGCCAAGCAGTATTTTACACCAAGACAACGGCTTTTGCTTTACAAAGCGCAAGTTCGGCCGCATGTAGAATACTGTTCCCATCTATGGAACGGGGCACCCAAGTACCAGCTGCAACGATTTGACTCCCTACAGCGAAGAGCCGTTAGAATCGTCAACGATCCCAAGCTCACCGATGCTTTGGAGCCACTCAGCCAACGCCGTGACATTGGCTCTCTCTGCGTGTTTTACCGCCTCTACAATGGAGAATGCTCAGATGAGCTATTTGACATCATCCCCGCGTCGAGATTCTACCACCGCTCTTCTCGACATAGAGACCGTGCTCATCCACACATTCTGGATCCATGGGTTTCTCGTACTGCTCGCTTCTCGAGATCGTTTCTTCCGCATACCCATAAACTGTGGAATGAGCTACCACCAGAGGTGTTCCCTCTTAATTACAACATGAATAGCTTCAAGAAAAACGTTAAAAAATTCCTTCAGGGTAGGCAACGCAACGACAGCACCCTTGGTGTTGTTGGTGTCTATGGGCGACGGTGACCGCTTACCATCAGGTGGGCCGTAAGCTCGTTTGTCTATCTTTTTACATAAAAAAAAAAAAAAAAAAAAAGTTTTTTACGACTGTTGGGAAGATTTTCTTGAAAAACCATGCAGTAAGTCTGTGTAGGTATACCTAACACAAATATAACTGAATGTTTTTAGTAGTTTTTGGTATGAACCTACATATTTTTTGTAGGAAAACTATCTTGGATCAAAATTATATTTATTCTGCAATGTGCAAAACTTTGTTAATTCCGATTGTAATTGCGGTTGGTATACAGCTGAATTAATATTTGAATAAATAAATAAAAAACTTAATGGTGATCTCTTTCTGTCTTGTTCTCACTTGTTCTTTCAGACTTGTTTGGTGAAAACAAAGGGGCACAAACAATGGTGATATTACCCCATGAAATTTTAAATGCAACGGAGTCACCTTGCCTATTATTTTACCTTATACTCAACTCTGAACTCTGTCTCCATCCGGCTAAGGCGTCCTAGCTCCCAGGACAACTGGAAGGCGGTGAGGAGAGGGTCGGCGGAAGAGAGAGCGATGAGTGAGGGAGATGCAAGAGCACGGAACGCGTTGATACGGGCTTGTGAGTGACGGAGAGAGTCGTCGAGAGAAGACTGGACACACTCGTCACAGCCGCATCTGAATTTGTAAACACACATTATTCTGCCATGCATGTACTCGTACAAAAAAAATGTGTTTTGATAAATTAAAAAATTAGGTAAGTATAAATAAAAAAAATATTAATAAATCGAAAATGTTTTTCTTCATTTGAATTTTTTCGTGAATTTGAATAAATTTGTACAAACTTGTTTTAATGATTTTTACAGTTTTAGTGGTAAGTATAGTTAGAATTTAAATAGATGAATTTAAAATGTTTTAGATATTGTTATTATTGTTTACACACAGAAAAAACATGACACAAACTGATATGTTCCTCTAGTCTAGACTTAACTTAAAGTCTAGACTAGATCAAAAGTATCTCACCAGCAGCCTTTACTAAATTTGGTGAAAGGGCCTAAAAAGACCAAACAGAGAACAAACATCTGTGTTCACCACACAAATATTTGTCCTCGGTGGGGATCGAACTCACGACATACGGCTCAGAAGGTAGAGCTACTACCTTAAGAAGCTAATTGGTTGGAATCATGAATTTTCTATGCTCAGTGAACCTTACCAAACTTGACAAAATAACCTGTGAATGAACGTATGAATGACAATGATGGAGTGAAACCTGTACCTACTTGACGTCGTGTGGCACAGGCAGCGTGGCGCCGCGGTCCAGCAGAATCTTGAGGATCTCGTAGTGGTTCCGATGAGCTGCCAGGATGAGGGGTGTGATGTCGGGCGTGAAGGTGGCTGCTGAGGAGTCTACGGATTCCCAACTCTGATGGTAATAGACAATAATGTGTACAATCGGATTTGGTAATAAATAAAGCTGAGTTCATAAAATAACGAATTTAAATGATCTATGACCCGCGGACTGTTTCTGGTATATTTTGTAAATATTAATTTGATTGTATTCTTCTTTGTAAAAAAATTTAGAAAAATAGGTAAATGTATTTATTTACTACACGTTTATGTTTTCATACTAAGCTACTCCTCTTGAAATCATCCATTGAATATCAGTGAAAACATTATTAAAACCCGAACAGTATTAAGCCTACCACAAGCTCTGTTTCTGGCTCTGGTTTTGAATCTGAGCGAGTGCTCACCAGTGTATTATTCTGTGTGTGTGTGACGTTTCGACGTAGGATTTATTTAGTCAACACTCACACAGACTCAAAATCAGAGCCAGAGACAGAGCCAGACAGAGCTTGTGGTAAGCCTACAGCTTTTTAAACAAAAATACTAAACTCTTTTTAAGTCGCTTAAAACACAGTAGTAATAGTAGTAGTAGAGCTCTTTGTGATGGGCTCGTCCGGGGAAGTACTACCACCATGCCTATTTCTGCCGTGAAGCAGCATCGCTGTGTTTCAGTTTGAAGGGTGTGGGTGCCGGTGAAATTACTGGCACGTGAGGCTGAATATCTGTATGCCTCCAGTTAATGGACGCAGGGCAGTGCATCGTAGGGCGCGTTCCTGACGTGCGTGACCTGCGACCTTGCTTTGTTATAGGCGATGGTTACCACTTAACATCAGGTGGGCCATATGCTTGTTCCATCAGCTAGTTACATAAAAAAAAAAAAACCTTGTCACATTTTTATGAGGTAACTGGTTTATTTCTACTCACATAAGGCTCTCCAGGCACATGATGCTCCTCTTCCCATTGTAGAAGCAGTTCCACTGCCTCCACGTACTCTTCCTTTATGGCGTGAAGGAGGGCATCCTGAAGGAAAATGGTCAACAGACACATCACAGAGGTCAAAGTTTATGTAAAGGTCAAGTTTTTTTTTATGTTGTACAATCCTATCTAGCCCCAAATTAAGCAGAGCTTGTGTCATGGGAACCAGATAGCTGATCATATAAAACTTGTATTTTAATTTGTAAATACATACTTAGAATACAATATAACACCCAGACAGAGAACAAACATCTGTGTTCACCACACAAATACTTGTTCTCGGTGGGGACCGAGCCCACGACCTACGGCGTAGAAGGCAGAGCTACTATCAACTGAGCTGAGAAGTCAATCAAAGTTGATGGATGCTGGACAGTTTTAGGGCACGTACGTGACCTGCGAGGCAATGCTTTGTTAAACTTATCATCAGGTGGGCCAAAGATTGTTCCATGAGCAGATTCCATAAAAAAAATATGCAACAGAAGACCACGGTAATTTTTAGTCAACACTGTCGAAAGTAATGTGGGATTGCCATAGAGCCTACATTAACTTAAATTCGAAAACGTTTCTGCCATCTACTAAATTTTTCTAACAGTTAAGTATGGTATGAATTTTATATTTCATTTATTAATTGCTTCATTTGTTTTATAGGTCTTAGGGGGTAATAACGTCCCGCTGGGGCATTACAATGGCCTTACGGCTAATTTTAATTTTGGATAAATAAAAAATATCTCGCAGATCCTCGAACCCCGTTAACCCCCGATATACCCATTTCTTCCAATAAGAGGCGTCTAGAATCAAAGACAGCTAAGTGCACAGTTGAAAAATATTGGGACCCCGAAAAAACATTGTAATTAAATTTTTTGAATAATATTGTTTTATGAGTCGAGTTTACATTGGTAATCAATACTACACATCTTATAATACAAACTAATTTGTTATTAAGTTACAAGAAGATGGGTTTGATACTAATGTCAATTTTCAATTATAATTTTTCATTACTCATACTCTGAAAGTAGGTCTGAAGTTGCCTGAGGGGCCTAATTGAAAGTAAAACTTTCAGCCCTAGGGAGAATCGCTTTCTACTGACAGCTGTCAAATTATAAAAAAAAACAAGTTCTATTTTATTCAACCATGTTCCAACTTTCTAAAGTCTTTCTAACTGCAAGGAGGTTGTTCAACCAAATTCCAACTTTTTATTCAGCAAGTAGGTTGGAAACCCATTACAACGGTAAGAAGTTTAAACAGTCTAATTAGAGCGCAATGTAATATTTAAAAAATAACATAAAGATAGTATTAAATAAATAATATATCTTCTAAATTACTTGATTAGTGTATAGCTTCAACTATTTATTTAAAATAACATAGATTTAAATTATGAAAATGAAAATAATGGCTGAATAATGCTGGCGAGCCGAAGCCGAAGGCCCGCCAGAGAAAAAGAAAAAAAAAACCGGGAAGGCGGCAATTCAATCTTCATTTTCACTAATTTTTCTTTCATGTTTTTATTTTTACTTTCCTCGTATTCGTAATGAAAAGCACAGTGTTTACCTCGGGTGAAAGTCTTTTGAGTCCCTCAAGCTCCATTGGCGCCCTCGCTAACGCTCTGGCGCCAAACCCGTCTCGGGACTCAAAAAACGTGACTTTCAACACTCAGGTAACAATGTACTATTGTACGGTACTAAGCTGCATTTGATGCAGCATTGTTTGCTAAATCAATAGAGAATTTAAAATTGAAGATTAGCTGCATTTGATTCTGAAAGCCTCAATTAAAAAAATATAATTAAAAAAAATCTGTCTAAATCGATAGATTATTATATTCATATTCATATTCATTTATTCATTGTTTCATGTGTATTATAGGTCTTAGGGGGTAATAACGTCCAGAACATGAGCCCCGCTGGGGCATTACAATGGCCTTATATACGGCAAAATTTAATTAAATTATGTAAATCTAGGTAACAAACTTCTGTAGAGAATCTAGCATAACAATAAAATCTTAAATCTTAAATCTATGTATGACTATTTGACTTGGACGGCTTGGTAATATTTAGAGGTAGGTAAGGTAAGGTTATTAAGTTATTAAGGTTTAGTTTTAATTATAGTTTTAGTTTTTTTTACAACCTTATCAATGCATTATGTTATCCCTTTTTAATAAACATTAAAAAAGAATATAAAAATAAAAGTCTTAACTTAAGTGTTAAGTTTACCTAAAACAGAACTAGATGTCGCCAGTAGTAAGATTAGAACGCGCTATCGTTGCGTTTTGGCCGAGGGGTTGGGTCTACGACGGAACCCTTGACTCTTTACTTCGTTGGGTTTAACCGTGTTTGTAGTGTCCCAACGAAGAGAAAGAAATCTGAACTGTTTTTGGACGCATCGTAGCCCATTAAATGTGGCTGATGCATATAGATAATATTATATGCGTAAAACTGTATGTATGTAACCGTGGGTATGCCACATGGAGGGAAAGTGCCTTAAATAGGTATTGTAGGTGGAACATTTTACTGAAAAATACATTACGACCCTTGGGTGTTGTGCTTGCTTTTATGAGTTGGCTTTTACGACATTTGATCCCAGAAGGGTCGATTATTTGAATTTAATTTTACACGGAAAAAAATAATCAAACTGTAGCTTTATCATATACCAATCGAAAGGCTTTTTTTTTAATTTTTTATTTTTTTTTATTTTTTACGTTTTTTCATAAGGATTTTTTTTTTCTAAATAACATAGTGTCAGAAATAAAAGGAAGACCATGAATTTTAACACTTGATGTGAAATTTTGTTCAGAAGAATGAAATAATTTTTGAAATCGGCACAGTAGTTTTTGAGTTTATTCAGTAAAAAAACACGAAAATATTTTTTTTTATTTACTAAATTTGATTCTATTTGATTCTACTGACTTTTCAACCTACTGGATCTTTTTTTTGTGAGGTCTAGACTACATTAATAGTTCAATAGAATAGTTGAATACTCTACTCGCAATATGAAATCATGCAAACTATGCTTGATTTCCCGAGGGAGAACTCGGTTTCTTTCAAAACAATAGTCTTGGCTCGAAATATTCTGCTACAGGTAACTTCTACAAAATTGTTATATGATTCGTTATTGAATTTCGCTGTAGCATCTTTTTTTTAAATAAACGAAAGATTTCTCCTTGTTTCTTTACCGTCGTGTTGCCAACAATAGAAAATAATCGAAAATAGAAATAGTCAACATTAGAAAAAGCGGCCAAGTGCGAGTCGGACTCGCCCATGAAGGGTTTCGTAGCAGTAAGAAATATAATATAGAAGTTCTAGTAGTTCGTCGAAAGGTACTAGTAATGTAAATCATATATTTTTTTAAGTTTTATCATTCTCTTATTTTAGAAATTATAGGGACACACACACACACATTTTTCCACTTTGGAAGTGTCTCTCGCGCAAACTATTCAGTTTAGAAAAAAACATATTTGAAAGCTCATTTTTAAAGACCTATTCATAAATAACACACACGTACCTATGAACTTGATGAAAAAAAAAAAAATTTGAGTTTCAGGTTCAAGTATGGAGACCCCCCAAAATTTTAGTTTTTTATTCTACTTTTGTGTAAAAATCTTAATGCGGTCACACATCTACTTAACAAGTTTCATCAGTGTAGCTCTTATAGTTTTGGAGAAAAATGCCTGTGGCATACGGACGGACAGACAGACAGACAGACAGACATGACGAATCTATAAGGGTTCCGTTTTTGCCATTTCGCTATGGAACCCTAAAAAGGATACATGCGAGCACGAAGAGCTTAATCTTCGTTGACCGCCTCAGCTCACCTTGACTTTGATCCCCGAGGTGAGCAGTAGTTTGATGAGCTCAATATTTTCGTTCTCTATGGCGGCGATGAGAGCTGATCGGTTGAGGGGGTCCACGCAGTTGATGTCAAGCAGGTCCGGGTTACTGATGTAGTTCTCGATCAAACTGCAGGTAAATAAAAGGGTTACGAGTATATCATTATCTCCAATCATTCCTTTTTGAACCGACTTCAAATAAAAATAGATAGGTTTTCTCAACCTATGTATCTATTTTTATTTGCCACCAATCAAATATTAGACAGTTGTTTATGTCCAATTTACACACAAAAATTTGACTGAACTGTCAAATATTTGACTGGTCTATTAGTCATCCATGAAACGCATTTAGAAGACCAAAATGCAAGAATTTTCTACCTTCCAAGCTTAGTTCAATGTTCTTATAACTCATGTGTAGTCATGCTTCTGGGGAAGGAGATATTGTGTAGGTGTCTGAATGCAAAACATCTCAACAAATAAATAATATTACTGCAACCCTTCAGTGGGCCTAGCACAAGCTCCGTCTGGCTCTGTCTCTGAATCTGGGGTTTTAAGACTGTGAGTGCTCACCAGTGTATTATACTTGCGTGTGACGTTTTGATGTAGGATTTATTTAGTCAACACTCACACATACTCAAAACCAGAGCCAGAGACAGAGCCAGACAGAGCTTGTGGTAGGCCTTCAGGCTTCACGGGCTCCTCGTCTGATAATCGACATTGATGTAAGTGATTGAATATCTCCAGTTTGCATTCATGATAGAACCTCTTTCAAAGCTTCAATTGGAAATTCTTATTGGGGCTTCTTTGTGGTGGAAACTAATACGATGATATTGAAAAAGCTGTCTTGAGAAAGTTCAAGGTTTTTATTTATTATTTATTTATTTATTTAAACCAAAATAATACTACTTTTTGTAATATTTCTTCCGGCTTCTCTCTTGTATTACAGAAATTCATATAAATAAATAGATAGATAGATAACTGTATATAGTTCACGACCCAAAAATACAGTACAGGACATAAAATTAAAGAATTTGGTAAAAAAATGGGCGACCTTATAGCTGGGAGCGATCTCTTCCAGGCAACCTTATAAACAAATATTGTGAACAATCCACTCCCCACTATCTAGCCCCAAACTAAGCAGAGCTTGTACGAAAGGAACCAGATAACTGATCTAATATTTCTGTATTTTTTTAAGTTAACACATATATGTATATTATGTACTTAGAATACAATATAACACCCAGACAGAGAACAAACATCTGTATTCACCACACAAATATTTTGTTCTAGGTGGGGATCGAACCCACAACCTACGGCGCTGAAGGCAGAGCTACTACCAACTGAGCTTAGAGACAAGTCAATATTACAGATCACTAATTATATTTATTTAAAGTTTAATTAAAACTGGTCTATCATGGGTCCGACTGAGACTCCTACTATTTTCGTATCTTATTTTTATATGCTGTGTAGATACTAATATGTATAATATAACTTTGAAGCGTAGCGTGTGCTGTCTTTGAAACTTTTGGTTTTGTATTATTGCATTGCATACGTCTGACTAAGTGAAGTGGCACCACACTGGAACTTCATTATTTTTGATTTGTAAAAGGATCATATAAAAAACGGTAGGAACCGAGCCGTTAGTTTGTTGCCTGTTCTTCTAGGCTTGGTTGCGTGGAGCTGGCACCTAGACTCACCTAGCTTTAAGACGTTTCAAAGTTATTCTTGTAATCGTATTTAATACAATTTTATTGAGTTTGAGTTGGACGCAAACACCCAAACATCTTAAATAATAAAAAAAATAAAGTTCAATGGCAAGAGGCATAGGCCCAGCAGTGGGTTAAGTCGGGCTGCAGATGATGATGATGATGATTTGAAGCCTATAGCTTTTTAGTGGTAAGACTTTGCTAATTTTTAAAATGTCATTCATAGAATTAGATTTCGTTTGATAACTACAACTTGTTTTATTACCAGTAAAGTAGTTATTCCTAAGAAACATTCGAATAAATCTCATCCCACGTTCGACTCGATTCATAAATAACTTTGTTATCGATTTAAAAAGTTAATCGTTCGCAGAGTGAGTTATTTTCTAATAATATTTATCTGACCTCATTTTACAACGGAAATAAAAAACGTTGATTATTTTTAAACTGTCTACCTACAAAACTGTACGTAGTCCTAACCATTTTATGTTTGTTTACGAGTCTACATTCAATACCTACTTACTCGGCAAATTCGGCAAATTTATCATTTTGGCTGGTTTTTCCGCAAGTAGACTGCTGGTGGGCCCTTTTTGCGTGACCCTTGACACGTGTAGCTCGAACTTTTTTAGGTTCTACGACACGCCGCGCCGGTTTCCTCACGATGTTTTCCTTCACCGTTTTGAGAGTACTGGCATAGTGTACATAATTTTTTCGACAGAAAAACTCATTGGTACACAACTGGATTTGAACCCACGACCTTCGGATCGGAAGGCGGGGCCGCTACCACTAGACCACCAGTGCTCTCTCCCTACTTACTCATACATACCTACTGTTACGATGAACACTCTTCAGTGATTATAGCTACAACTCTGTGTTCCTTTTTTACACGGCCAACAATACAATTCCGCAGAGACGCCATTTTCTCCTTCTTCTGCTTTTCATACTCTAGAGATGTCCCGTTGTTTGATTCGATTAGGGATGTCCTATTCCAGAACTGGTTAACACTACCTATTAGTTAAAAAAGTGTACCTACACGCAGTAAATGATGAATTGTAAGTTTTGATTTTAATAAAGTTCATCTTATTCTTTTTTAATAAATATAATCAAAGAATGTATAAAACGGCCTTATCATCATGTTGATAATGAATTTTCAAGAATTTGAATTAACAACTCATTTATATAAACAACTTGTTGATGGAACAAGTATATGACCCTCCTGATGTTAAGTGGTAACCATCGCCTATATCAAAGCTGATTTTATCCACACTCTTACAAATACAAATAGTTTATTTATAATTATAGGTACTTCATCATCTTAACCTATTCATAAAAAAATTTGAAGTTATTCAAAATTAAAATTTAAATAAGAAATCTATATGTATAAGTGAAGGCCTGCGCACACCTAGGGCGCTGGCGATGGCGATGAAACGCTGTCAAAATTGACAGCGATATTTGACAGCGACCTAGGTGTGCGCTGGCCTTTATACCAATTTTTGTAAAAAAATAATAATTGTGATCAACAAAAAAGAAAGTAAGGGGCGGGATACCCTACTTTTATCTAACCTACTTAGTACCTACTTATCCTCGAATGGTATCTGTTCCAAAAACTACCAACGAAAGAGTTTGCCAAATCGCTTCACATAATGCCATGCATTTATGTAACTTGGCTCTTAGAATAAAAAGTTTTACAATTAAAAAAATGTACACCAGTTGGCCTACCGCAAGCTCTGTCTGGCTCTGGTTTTGAGTCTGTATGAGTGCTCACCAATGTATTATACTGTGTGTGTGACGTTTTGACGTAGCATTTATTTAGACAGCACTCACACAGTCACAAAACCAGAGCCAGAGACAGAGCCAGACAGAGCTTGTGATAGGCCCACAGGAACAAAGTGCTTTGGTTGGCAATGATATATTAAAACTTGTCGAGGTCTTAAGCCATCTAGATCATCTAGAATAATCTAGATCAACTACGATGGCGATCAGTGTACTGCTGTTGAGTACGGAGTTGGCTGCACCCCCAAAAAACATTACTCATGCGGTGTTACCTTGCTCTAAGGCGTTCCATTTAAAGCTTGAAGTGCAAGCGAGAGCGCGGAACGAGCGACAAAGAGGCACGCACGGCCTCCGCGTTCGGCAGCGTTCGACATCTGTCTCTCTCCTACTTGAGTGAGCGATGCGTCCGCGTGGACAGCTGTATGACATTGTCACGTTCAACTATATCGTCAGTAAACCGACTTTACAGACAACCAATTTTATTGATAAGAACGCCCATTGAATTCCACTGGAATGTGTTTCTGTCCATCATCATCATCATCAGCCTGAAGAAGTTCACTGCTGGACATAGGCCTCCCCTACACCTTTCCAGGAAGAACGATTCGGAGCTCTTTCCAAAAAAACTAAAACGAAAAGTAGGGCGCTCACCCACCAGATGGACCGACGACATTGTTAAGATCGCGGGAAGGCGGTTTATGTTATTCCTGTGTTAATTTATGTGGTGTGCAATAAAGTATTTTCTGTCTTAAATCTTTCTTACTTTCCCCAATTGTTGTTGGTTCTATATAACCCACCTATTGCCATTTTAAGTTGCCGGACAGCGTCATAAAGCCCTAAACTCATCCACCGGTTTGGGCAAGCCTTAAGAATCACTACAACCGCACTATACGCGTTCTTAATCCTATTTATTAACCTAAATCCGATTTATTTGTATCTTATCGTTATAGTATTTCTATAGTATTTTGGCTTGAATTCGTACCAAATGAACTGTCGTTTTTAAATAAAATAGAAACATGCGTCAAGTGCTTGAAAAAAGCCTCTCTGACGTGCAATTCAAATCCTTTCACTACACTGGTTTCTTCTTAATGAATGGCATCGGTCCATTTCGGACCATTTTGCCAGTGTCGAGTAGTTTAATAATGATAAATTACATAGATAAAATACTTTTTCGTCAAGTCGTCAGTCGTCAGTCACAAGTCGGCCCTACCATAATTGGCTTTGGAAACAAAAGATGGCCGTTTTTTCCAAAACCATCTGAAACATTTTTGATCAAATCAGAATATCATATATTACACTTTTATTCCAACTGCTAACACTTTGAGCTAAGACCTCAAGTAATGTTGGTTAAAATACCACCGAAATTACACAAAAGAACTCGAAATAACACCAGAAAAACAATTAAAATGCAAGCTATGTGACTTCCCAAAATGACAAAAAACGAATCCAACGACAAAGGTCGGTTTATTCCACATACCGTTTGACAGTGACATAGTCTCCTCTATCAGCGTGCAGAAGGAACGTCTTCTCTTCCGTGGTGAGTGCCCGTTCATACACGTTGCGGAGGTCATGCTGGCTGTTCCGGAGAGCCTCCTGGGAACTGCCCAGCAGCTCCTCGCGGGAACCACGGTTCATGGCGGTCTGGAACACAAATTAGCTTTGAACCACAGAAGAATTATTATCATTCTGAATTATCTTCATTATATCGTAGAACCTTAAAAGTTAAAAAATATGTGTCAAGTGCACGAAAAGAGTCTCTTTGAGGCGAATTTTACGGCCAGTTAATGTACACCCAGTTAAAACGAATCAACTTTTGTTACGTACACTGGGCGGCGCGGCGTGCTCGCTTTTCTCGCTCGCCTTGTGTGAAATTTATATAATATTATAATGTTCTAACATAACCTTAAGACCGAAGTCTCGAGGACAAGTACAAATATCCAGTAATTGAATTGCTACATGAGGCTCAACTGGCATCATAATAACGGGGTGTACAATAACTGGATGTAACTCCTCACGAAAATAGTTTTTTGAGACGCACTAAAATTCCTTTCACCACGCTTGGTTCCAAAGAAGCAGTAGCAAGATAAGACGAAGAAGAATACCAACTGTAACTCTACTAATTGGTTTGTGGTTTTTGGTAGAAAGCTAGTTTAATAGCTTCTTAATTTCCTTTTGAGTTCAAAGGTATTCCATGATTACTTTTTAAATTAAAACGTGTTTACGTGCTGATAGGTCGGTGCTTGTGTTCCGTGTTTATGCCTGTAGGCCTACCACAAGCTCTGTCTGGCTCTGTCTCTGTCGCTGGTTTTGAGCCTGTGTGAGTGCTCACCGGTGCCTATAATGTGTGTGTGACGTTTCGACGTAAGATTTATTTAGTCAACACACTCAAAACAACAGACTCAAAACCAGAGCCAGAGTCCAAGCCAGACAGAGCTTGTGGTAGGCCTACTGATAAGAATTTCTGACTTATTTTTATTAATAAAAATGGTGTTGATCTAATATTATATCTTTGCAGCATTTGTCACGTTTCCGCGAAATTCAGTAACTAGATTTGGATATTTCATAATTACGTTTGTCGGGTTTCAGCCCCTTAAGTTAGAAATGTTTTCACCAGCGTCTTAGAGATGCTTCCATCTGGCACTGATTTGCATCAATTGAGCTATCTTTAGATCGTTTGTAGCGGTCTGTAGATAGTTCAACTGTATCTTAAGTATTTTGTTCATTTTGAAATACTTGTTTAATTTTAAGTTTATTCGTGAAAATAAATGTTTTGGTTTTATGTATGAAAACTGTAATTTACAAAAACGCTGAAGAGTACTATGGTACGTAATATCAGTTAGGTACTGATTGTAAAAAATCCCACAATTAGAAAGAAAATGCCAAGTTAAGCAATAAAATGCGAACGATATCGGGAAGTAGCAGCTATCTTATTTAACTGTCTAAAGTAAAAGGTTAATCTCTTACTTTTGACTTATACAAATCTTTGTTCATTTCTTTTCCACCTATTTCTTTAATTTTTATACCAAATACATTAGTTGGTATAAAAATTAAAGAAATAGGATTTTGATTTAAATTAAACATTTTGATCATTAGTTTTGGTTAGGAAAAAAATGCAACCATTTTTTTTTTATGTTTGAAATGAAAAAGGTTTTTCTGCAAATTAAATGAAATTTGGGAATAAAATAATAAATCTAATATTTTGACCTATTATTTCTATACATATTTTATTTTTTATTTTTGACGTAGTTCTGACTAACTTATCAGACATTCCTGAGAGGTAAAGTACACGGTAGACCCACATAAGATAATCTTCCGTGCCTAAAGATCAAAGCCATGAAGCATCTTTTTTTAGTAAATTTAATTAATTTCTTCACAACAGATTATACATTAGGTAGGTACGAGTATTTACAAAAACTTATTATAAAACATTAAATGATTAAAATAAAAAAATAAATTTCATAAGAATACTGAACTAGATAATTTAATAATGAACTCTTCCACCTGTAGGTATTACAGGTAGAAAACAGAGTTTATCACCGACCTTTATCCTTTTGAATTTCCTTACCATAACAATGCCCGTAATATCACAATATCTTCCTCCGTACATCGCTTTTACTTCTAAAACTTTTTCACACCATTTTTAACCAACACCATATGAAGACCACTAAAGCATGGAATCGGCAGCCTTACTGACGGAGAGGTCAAGAGCAACCCATAAGCGAAACGATATGCAAACAACGCCTACCATAAATAAACATAGCTTTAATATACTTACTAGCTTTGTGGGCAATTTATAACAAGGCTAAGTTTTTTAGATACGAAAAAAAACTTTGATATTAATTTGGACGTACCTCTGATTACCTCTTCAACATCATCA
Source organism: Thera britannica (assembly GCA_939531255.2). Taxonomy (NCBI): domain Eukaryota; kingdom Metazoa; phylum Arthropoda; class Insecta; order Lepidoptera; family Geometridae; genus Thera; species Thera britannica. The sequence continues at coordinate 17,010,292 of OW618043.2, read as the reverse complement.
GCCTGAAATCAACTGCTGAACATAGGCCTATTTACCTATAGCAAATATTTGTGTTTTGAACACGCAATATTTGTTCTCTGTCTGCGTGTTATATTGTATTCTAATAGCCCCTTCCCTTTGGTGCGTGATATCGCGCACCAGCCCGCACCAGCACGCACGACACACCATGGGAACGGTCTCGTGCGCCGAGGTGCGCGGTAGTACAGGAGCATTTTCTGTGTGCGTTGCCGTGCGTCGTCGTGCGCGGTGCGGGCTGGTGCGTGATATCACGCACCAGCCCGCACCAGCTCGCACGACACACCATGGGAGGGAACGGTCTCGTGCGCTGAGGTGCGCGGTAGCGCAGGAGCATTTTCTGTGTGCGTTGCCGTGCGTCGTCGTGCGCGGTGCGGGCTGGTGCGTGATATCACGCACCGTAGGAAGGCGGCATAAGAATGTAATTAAAAAAAAATGTTATCAGCTATCTGGCTCCTGACCTTCTCTGGTTGTTGTGTTGTCTTCAATATTTTTTTATTTATTTATTTTTAAGGCTGATGTTTTGTGTGTTTTGATAGCAACAGCATCCTGAGGACTGTTGCGGACAGCTGGACGTGTCCACTATGGAAGTGCCTTGTGCTGAGGACGATAAATGGAGGAATTTATTTCTCCCATTGATCGTCCACAGCACAATGCCTTCGACATGATCTTTAGTTTTTAAGTTAACTGTTTTTATTTATTCTTCGAAATGTGATTTTATGTGGTCCGTAATAAACAATTTTTATTTTATTATTTTTTAATAATTTTGTGCCCTCCTAAACAACATTTATAGGCACACAGGTAGGTACAGTGTGCTCTAAAATGTTGTCAGATTTTCCCAACCGGACAGGTATGAAAAATCGACGTATATCTTCGTACATCACGCAGTCAAAGCAAGAAAAGCCCAACCTTCATCTATCAGGATGAAGTCTACGGGGTTCACGATAAAATACTTAATCACAACACAATACATGATACGAGTACGAAGTGTCACAAAGATAATTTTGTTTATGAAAAAAAGAAACACCTTTCTGGCTTGTTTTTTTGAGTTCAGGGTCATGACAGCTGTGATAGCGGTGGCTAGGTATAGGCGTACATGGAAGCTGTAGGCCTACCACAGCTCCGTCTGGCTCTGTCACTGGCTCTGGTTTTGAGGGTGAGTGCTCACCAGTGTAATAAACTGTGTGTGAGACGTTTCGACGTAGAATTTATTTAGACAACACTTACACAGACTCAACAGAACTCGTACATTTTTCATACATTTGTGATGTATTTCAAACAATAAATATACCACTACTTGACTTGAATGATGATAATGGAGACTCTTTGCGCACCATTTTATTGTACGTTATTTGAAAGCACGTCTTGATTCTCTATTCAACGGTCCCACAAACAGCTCAACGTCACAGTCGGTACAGTAATCCGTGCCATGATTTATTGTTCCCTGTGAACTCATGATTTGCTTATTTTCAAAAGATGCCATGAAACAGGCCTTCTGCATCTATTGTAGATGATTTATAAAGCGTCAGGGGCAACTGGTATTTACTCATGGCCCTATTTACGGGGCGCTATAGTACCTAGAACTAGAAAAAAGATGGTATACCATCTTGAGAGCTTAGTCCACAGGAAAGACAAAGTCAATACGTGCGGAGCTGACTAAGGCACGGGTTTCCTCACAATATTTTCCTTCACCGTTTGAGAGCAATATCATTGTCTAATTTCGAACACGATTTGACTAGTCTGGGATAGTGGGATACTGGATAGTGACTGGCCTCTAGCTCAGTTGGTAGTAGCTCTGCCTTCTGCGCCGTAGGTCGTGGGTTCGATCGCCACCAAGAAAAATATTTGTGTGGTGAACACAGATGTTTGTTCTCTGTCTGGGTGTTATATTGTATTCTAAGTATGTATTTACATAAAAAAAATGTATTCAAGTATTATATCAGCTATCTGGTTCCCATATTACAAGCTCTGCTTAGTTTGGGGCTGGGTAGTGTTGTGTGAATTGTCAACAATATTTATTATTTATTATTATAGTATACTACGGGGTTAGACTCTAAGTCCCTGAAGAACCGAGGCGTTAGATGCTCCCAAAATTGTATATGGGCGTTTTATCGAAGCAACGCGTAACCCAATGCATGGTGAGAATCTGCCGTATCACATAAACATATAATTGTAACGTATACAGGGTGTAATCGTTAAGTGTGCACAGGCGATTATTCCGTAACTATTGCAGATATAAAAAAACTTTAAACTGATATCGAAAGTACTTTACCTAATGAGTAAAATGACATTAATAACTTTTTAAAAATAAAACGAGAAATATCCAAAAAAATTACATTAATCACTCCCATACATTTTATTTCTTAGTAAGTACAAAATTTTGTGTTCAAAGCATATGTTCGAAGTGACGTCCTCCTTGTGCAATACAATGACGAGCTCTATTTACAGTTTCTAAATGAACTTTCCTTAACATTTGCGGAGTAATTAAAGCAATTGCACGACGTACACGATTCTGTAACTCTGTAACGGCTGTGTACTCTCTCAGCGTACACGTGGTAAGATAATTAATCTGCACGTGTATCTACTTGAAATTCATTAATACCTTCATATCGTACATAATTATAAAAAGACAAGGGTAAAATGAGTAGGTACTATTCCACTTAAAATAAGGAAACTAAAACCTTTCTACTATCTCATACTAAATGTATGGGCCTGATTAATGTAATTTTTTTGGATATTTCTCGTTTTATTTTTAAAAAGTTATTAATGTCATTTTACTCATTAGGTAAAGTACTTTCGATATCAGTTTAAAGTTTTTTTATATCTGCAATAGTTACGGAATAATCGCCTGTGCACACTTAACGATTACACCCTGTATACGTTATCTACAGAGTTTACGCAGCCTACATTATTAAAAATCACGAATTACGCCTCACTCATTTACGATTATTTAGTACCAGTGGAGCATCCTATAATTGTTTCTATCTGTTAATTCTGCCTCCAAGTTTGTTGAATGATACGCTTAGTGAACGATGCGAACGGCGTCAAGCCACTACGGCATCAAGCACTACCCAAGTACCAATGACTTGCATTGACCGTCATTCGCCCGCTAATCACACCCGAGCTCGTACGCGTCGCTTCATACGGCGCGTCCTGAACGACTCGAGTGTCTCAATCATTTTAATTGAGTAAATTGATCTTTAAATCTTTTCTTACGTAGACACATCACTCTCGTAAGCCATAATAAAGTTTAAATTCAGTTTTCAAACCCGTATATCGGTAAGTGTGGAACAATTCTCGTCACAAAAAATAATGTAGGTATGTTCATGGCATTTTGCAACGAACTTTTATTTTATGATTCTTTATATCTGTGTAATCTTTCTTCTTTTCAGCTTTAGCTTGCTTTTATTTTTAATTAGCTAGGTATCTAATCTTTTATTAGATATCCTATTTCACATTAACTTCATATTTTGTTCATTTCATATCATTTCATTTTTGTAATTTTAAATTCTTTCTTATTAATTTCATTCATCTCATTTTGTAAACTCCGCTCTGATTGTGACATCACACACCACCTTGTACTCACCTCACCTCACCTCATCATCACGTAATGCTTGCTTCGCACGGTGGTCACAATCAGAGGGTAATGAACCTGGACCTGCTGGTGACACCTACTATGTTACTTTCCAGGGTTCAAAGTTGGGATTCAAAGCTTGGACTCCAAGTTTGGACTGCAATATTGAGACTGCAGTATTGATCGTGTTCCCCGAGTCACCCACCGACGTCAACTACGTGTGACCACGAACTCCTTCTGACTCCTTCTGACTCCTTCTGGTACCTCGGCCGCCGAAGCAAGCCGGCCGACGTCTACAAACTTGAGGGGAGTACTTTTCCACCCCCTACTTGGAAGCAACCGTCAAATCAGTGACCGGGCAATTGCAGAACCGTTAATAAATTTGTATACTGTTTTATTGTGTTTCTTTTACAACCAATAGACGTATCATAATAATAATAAATAATAAAAAAATAAAAAGCTTTATTTCCCTTATTCTAACTAATTTACATCCTTATATTAATAACATATAAAAATTCCTTTTTACTTTAGTTATAGCGAAACTATTCAATTTGTAAATAAGGACCGCCTAGAGCGGTAAAAGCCTCCTCCATTTGCCTCATCTCGTTCTGTCCCTAGCTTCTCTACTCCAAGTGCTACCTGCATAAACTTACTAAGCGATAAATAATTAAATGCATTGCTATTCAGCGTAGCAAAGCAGCCAGCGTCTTACGGACACTTCCGTTTGGCACTGATTTGTATCAGTTTAGCTATCTCTAGATCGCTTGCAATGGTCTGCATGTCTGTTTTTTTTTTACGAAACAGAGACGAGAAAGAGTAGTAGTAGAGCTCTTTGTGAAGGGCTCGTCAGGGGAGGTACTACCACTATGCCTATTTCCACCGTGAAGCAGCATTGCTGTGCTTCAGTTTGAAAGGTGTGGGTGCCGGTGAAATTACTGGCACGTGAGGCTGAACATCTGTATGCCTTAATTTGATGGTGTCCGAAACGTCAGTAAAAATAATATTAAAATCAAAAGTGACATTTGGGACACTTTTTCCCAGCGAAATTTGTCTGAAACGTCAGCTACTCAAGTTGATGGACGCAGGGCAGTGTATCGTAGGGCATACCTGATGTGCGTGACCTACGAGGCAATGCTTTGTTATAGGCGATGGTTACCACTTAACATCAGGTGGGACATATGCTTGTTCCATCAGCTAGTTGTATAAAAAAAAATATATTAAATGCAAATTTCTTAGTACTTATAGGTAAGGTACTAACAAACCTCGCCTCGATGGACAGTAACCTCGCCTCGATGGACAGTAACCTCGCCTCGATGGACAGTAACCTCGCCTCGATGGACAGTAACCTCGCCTCGATGGACAGTAACCTCGCCTCGATGGACAGTTATTGCTGGTTCGCAATAGCTGTCCATGGAGCCAGTCCCAAGCCTGGATAAAGAGCGAGGGCACAAGGGGGATGTGGAGTTTAGTGAGCAAATGTCTACTCGCATGGGCTTGCTAAGACCCACATCCCTCGGGCGGGGGGGAAGGTGACCCAGCACCTTGGGGGCGGGGGGAGGAGGTGAGGGACTCCTGAGTAACTCACCATTCCTTTTCCCAAACCTTAAAGATGGGGGGAGGCCGCTCGGGCAACGGCTTTCACTAGGCTTTAGCTTCCGCCCCGCTAACCTCTTCTGTTCACAGAAAACAACCAACACCAAAATGACTGACACGAAATACGAGAGTGAGATGCCATGCGACCCGGCTAGCACCCGGCGCTCTCCGGTACCCGGGCCGGAGAGTGAGAAATTGGTCACCGAAGGCGGTGGCGGGGTGGGTCCCCAGGCCCCGCCTCCCGCAACTGCTACTGGGATCAAAAGTGAGGGTGACGCGAACCCCTCCACGGCTTCCTCAGCGGAACACGCCCCCTCTGGACCAGTGCAGAAGAGGAGGCCAAACAGGAAGAAGAGGAGGAGGAGCGCGGCGAAGAAGGCGGCAGCAGCGGCGAGCACCAGCGGCGCTATGTCGAAAATAGATAGGGAGCGCGGTGCCCCGGCACCTTCTGTGCCGAGAGGTACAGCGACGGGTAAGGTCCCCCTAAGTGACGCAGGGCGCAGGAACGCCCAGCGGCTGGAGCGTCGGAGACTCGATGCCGCTCTGGTCAACGAGCTTCGGCGGAACCAATTGGAGGGCGCCTTATACCCACCCAACGTGTCGGCCATCGCGCCTTCCGTTGGGGTGGTTATGGGGCGTCCACCACATCCCGACATGGGAGTTCGACCTCCTATGACGGTACAAAGGCCTGGTTCCGTGAACCCGACCCATGTTATGGGACGCAACATGGGACCGGTCGGAGTGCCGCCGCGGTCTGAGGGCACTCCCGCGTCGACCCCCAAAAAGGCTGCCAAGCAGCCAAACCCCCCAAGACAAGGGGCGCTCGCAGAAGGGAAAGGGGAGATGCATATTGTCCCGAACCCACAGACCTTTTCTGAACCCAAACCTGTGAAAGGCAAGGGCGTAGGAAAGGGCCGTAGTGGTGGAGGACCCGGCATCGAACCTCCCTCCAACCCGACCGCCCCTTGCGCAGAGGCGAGTGGCAGCAGCCGGAGCACCAAGCGGCAGAGGAGCTCGGACCTGGTGTCACCCTCGTCGGCAGTAGCTGACAAGAGGGTGCGCCTGGAACGCGGCACCTCCGCAGCGGAGGCTGCAACGGCTGGGGCCCAGCCGGAAAGGAGCAGTGGTCGAGAGGGCGACATGTCGTACGCAGAGGCCACAGTATCCCACCTAAGGGCGGTGATACTGGACAAATCTGGAGTGCACATGAACGGCCTCCAGACCGCCATGCTCCGAGGAAGGCTAGAGCAGCAAACGATGGCGTATTACACCGAGCACCGCCAGAGATGGACGTGTGCATGGCCAAGCTTCTTCACGATGCCCAGGCCAGCACACGGGGGACTGCGGGTCGAGCCCAAGGACGAATTTTCGTTCTCCTGGCTAGTTTCGACCGCGCAGGAACTACCCGGTCTCTGGCCGGGCTCGGGGGGATACAAAGTCGTCTCGGAGAGGGATCTGCCCCGATATTATAAAGGGGTGGTGATGGTCCCTGATTTTGAGGGCGAAGGAGAGCTCATACGGGACTTCTTGGCCTTCTTCAACAGGGATCTCAACATCCGCACCTGGCCGATCTTCGCCCACCGGATCCGGAAAGACGAAGCCATTACGAACAACGTAATGGTGTTTGGCGTTCCGGTGGACGAGGTCGAGATACTGGAAAAAGCCAGGTGTCGCCTCAATTACAAAATGGCCTCAGTATACGTGCTGCTGAGAAAGCCAAAGGCAGGGGACGTCAAAACCCCGATCGTGGCGCCGGCCCCAGACGCACCCTGCTCAAGCAGTGGTGAGTCGGGGGGGGGCACCACGACGGTCGATCCCGATCAAGAATTAGAGTTAGGAGAGGGGGAGCTCTCGCAGGAGGAGATAGACTTGCTACTGGGCGACGGAGGAGGGGAGATTGCGGGGGGCATTTTAGGCCTCAGCATCCTCTCTCCTGCGACGCCCATGGACGCAGTGGAGTCTGCCTCGTCTGGTGAGAACTCCCTCTCCGGCCATCCACAATAGGATAGTCAGAAATGACTACCCTACATCCCCCAAATCCCCCCCCCCCATTTCTAGCAGTAACAGAGCTCTCTGATACGGTAACCAGGGCAGGACAACAAACCTCTAAACCCCCAACCCCATTAGGGAATTGCGGGGAACAAATCGTTAGGTCAAACATAAAAGCAGTCAACCAGCTTAAGATAGTTCAGGCCAACATCCAACATAGCGTCACTGGGTTCGCTGCACTAAGAAGAACCCTGGAAGAGCAACCAAACACAATAGCACTGGTCCAGGAACCCTACATTGTCCGAGGCAAGGTAAGCTTTAATGCCCTCCGCGGCAATGTTTTTACTCCACCACTGCAGAATAAAACACGTACACTTGTCTACGTTCCGAGTACGGTCAAAGCATCTTTGCTATCACACCTGTGCACGGACGACCTTACTGTTGTGAAAATAGAAACTGGCTTAGGAGGTAATCTAAACTCTTTGATTCTAGCATCTGTATACATGGATGGCGGGGCGCAAGCACCACCACCAGAACTCGAAAACCTACTGATCTACTGCAGACGACTCAAATCAGAATGTATTATAGGCTGTGACGCCAACGCACACAGCACAGTATGGGGATGCCAGGACACGAACGAAAGGGGGAGGGACCTCCTGGACTTCATTCTAAGGCATAACCTAAACATTCTGAACAGAGGGTCGGAACCAACTTTTGTGACGTCATGGGCCAGGACGATAGTAGACGTCACACTAGCCACAGATACTATTGCAGAACTAATAAATGACTGGCATGTCGCCACGCATGAGGCATCGTGTGCGGATCATAGGAGAATCAGGTTCAGCCTGAAGATAGGCGAGATGGTTCCGCGCAGATACCGAAACCCGAAGAAAACGGACTCAGGTCTCTATGTGGAGTCAATGGACGCAGCCCTGGGGGGGTTGCGGAAAACTGAACCCACGGAGACACTAACCCCAGCAGAAATAGAGACAAGGCTCGAATCACTGGTTAACAGCATGACAACCAGCTATGAAAAGGCTTGCCCTCTAATCACGGAAAGCAACAAGATAATTCACCGCAAAGACAGATGGTGGAACAAAACCCTCGGCAAACTGAGAAAGAAGGTTCGTCACCACTTTAACAGGGCCATGAATACAAATAGTGAAGAAGACTGGGCAGACTACAGAGTAGTAAGACAGGAACTTAAGCATGAGATAAAACTAAGCCGCAATAACTCTTGGAGGAAATACAGCAGCTCAATTGCATCCCAGAGTGAAACGGCCCGCCTGAGTAAAATACTTTCGAGTGACACCAAGATAAAACTGGGCACTCTCAAGAAGCCAGACGGTTCGTACACGACAACAGACAAAGAACAGTTTGAGCTTCTGCTACAAACGCACTTCCCAGACTGCAATCTAGACGGGAATGCAAGCTGGGAAGCAGATCATGAGGGCCACAACCCGAATAAGGAAGACTGGGAACTAGCCGACGCCATTGTCACAGAAGAGGCACTGTCGTGGGCCATTAGAACCTTTGAACCATTTAAAGCAGCCGGCACGGATGGAATCTTCCCGGCGCTTCTACAATGGAATCTCACTAGAATCGAGGCGACACTCGCCGCTATTTTTAGAGGATGCATTGCCTGGAAATATATCCCTCACACTTGGAGGGAAGTCAGAGTAGTCTTTCTGCCGAAGCCAGGCAAGTCGGACTACACCCAGCCCAAATCGTTCCGGCCTATAAGTCTAAGCTCTTTTCTACTGAAGACCTTGGAAAGGCTCTGCGACAGACACATACGTAGCGGACCACTGCTCAAGAATCCCATAAATAATAATCAACATGCCTATCAGTCGGGCAAATCGACGGAAACAGCCCTTCACAATGTAGTGCACAAAATCGAGAGCGCGCTAGACTGCAAGCAATCGTGTCTGATAGCATTCATTGACATCGAAGGTGCCTTTGACAAAACAACATTCCCGAGCATCGAGAAGGGCTTGAGGAATCAAGGTGTGGAAGAAAACCTAAATGAGTGGATTAACAAAATGTTATCAAACAGAGCAGCCCTCATAGAACACTCGGAAGTCACAAGATGCCTTGTAACTAAAGGCTGCCCGCAAGGAGGAGTACTGTCTCCTCTGCTGTGGGTACTTGTAGCCAATGAGTTACTTGACTCCCTCAATAAGGACGGGCTGCAAACCATAGGCTATGCCGATGATCTCGCAATCATGATTTCGGGATTGTTTGAATCGACCCTATGCGAGAAAATGCAGAAAGCACTCCGTATCGTGGAGGCTTGGTGCCACACGCACAGCCTAACAGTAAACCCCAGCAAGACAGAACTGGTGCTATTCACTCGCAAGCTGAAGCTACCAAATCTAAATTTACCTTCTCTTTTTGGAACCAAACTGGCTCTCAGCAAAGAGGTAAAATATCTCGGAATATGGCTAGACAGCAAGCTCCTATGGGGCAAACAACTAGAACATGTAACGACAAAAGCCACAAACGTACTATGGCAGTGCAGACGCGCCGTTGGCAAGGATTGGGGGCTAAAACCCAAGCTTTGTCTCTGGATGTACACGGTCATGGTACGGCCAGTGCTAACCTACGGTGCAGTGGTATGGTGGCCCAGAACAAACCTAGTCACCACAATCAGCAAGTTGCAGCAGGTACAAAGGCTCGCCTGCGCCCTGATTAGCGGTTGCGCAAAATCCACACCGTCTGCGGGACTGGATATGATACTAGGGCTAACGCCCCTCCATCTCCACATACAACAGGAGGCGATGGCAGCAGCGTTAAGGATAAGATCCACGAACCAGTGGAAAAGCAGTGGTAAACCAACAAACCACTCAAGAATTCTGGACAAGGCCATACAAGCCATCCCGGAGGCCGTAAAGGGAACCGACAGAATAGCCACGACATACCTAACGGACAAAAAGTACCAAATAGAAAGCCAAAGAGGAACGGTAGATCTTATCTCGACCTCCAACATCTATCACGTTTATACCGATGGCTCCAAACAGAAAGCAGGAGCGGGCTGCGGCTTCTACTGCCCCGAAATGGGGCTATCACGCGCGCAACCCCTCAGCAACACAACAACTGCTTTCCAGGCAGAAACTCTCGGGCTTCTCCTGGCAGCAGCAGAGATGCTTACAATTTTAGAGTCTAAGACGAGCGCGGATATAGCAATCGAACGGACAATATTAATCTTTACAACAGACAGCGCAGCACTCATCAACGCACTGGGCAGATCCGATACAAGATCAGAATCAGTCGCACAATGCCACACTGCGCTACAAGAACTAGCTAAAATGCATACTGTCAAAATAAAATGGACAAAAAGTCATGGCTCGTGTTCAGGGAACAATGAAGCCGACTCCCTAGCAAAAGAGGGTGCGAAGCAGACACCTACCACAGACGACCTAGGCCTCTGCAAGCCCCCATCGGCAGAAATAAGGAACAGACTGAAGATGTACTCCCACAAGGAACATCAAAAGCAATGGGAGCGCAGATCAGACTGCAAACACACAAAAACGATGCTGCCAGCGATGGATAAGCACATCACAACAAACCTGCTTAAAATGAAAAGAGAGGACCTAAAACTAATGGTAGGAATCATCACGGGCCATTGCGACCTAAACTACCACCTTATGAAAACTGGAGCTACAGACAGCGACTTGTGTCGGGGCTGCCTGCAGGACAAGGAAACTGTGGAGCATGTGGTACTGCACTGCTCCGCAACAGAAGAGGCGAGGTCCAAGACAGGGCTCAGGGAACTCATTGAGTCGTGTCCCTCCACATCCACATCCGTGTCACCATCAGGTTTACTGGAGCACTGCTGCCACCAACCCAAAGTCCTTCTCCGTTATTTTAAGGAGTTGGGCTGGCTGGGGTGAGGTTTGGCAGGGGGATAATGCACAATACACCCCATCGCGGGACGTCAGTGCAGATCGTATTCCCCCAAATCAAATTAGAATTAGAATTAGAAGGTACTAACACATAGTATATTAGACAACTTACCACATTTGTGATATTAAAACGCACGCGCACCTTACTGCCTTTGCTACGGCGCTTCATTTTATCGTTATATATTTTAACCCATTACAAAAAGTTAGAAGTTTCTTCTATCATATTTTCCAACACACACAATCACCTTTGTTTTTGACAAACATCATTTTTCTCACAATTTTTACAAAGCCAGGTTTTAAATCACACAGTCTAAGGCTTTTAGCTGGCAAAAACTTTGTCACCATAAACAGACCACTAGCTCAAACTAACTCACTAGCTCATCGCTTAAAACAGGTAGCTTCATATCACTTCTCGTTTAAAATAATCGAATAAAAACATCTCCCAAAGAACCGCTTCGACTTCATATAAACTAAAAACTTTGCGAATAAAATAGTCGATCACGTCATCGGAGCTCCACTAAAAATTTAACGATCTGTCAAAGTAAACAGGCTACTAATCGTCGATTAAAGTGCTGCTTTGAACCTGTTTCAGAGAGAGACGGTATAGTACTAAAATATAAACGGTTCGATGCGCTTGCACAGACTGGAGCTATTTATAACCGGTACCTAATTAGAGAGGTAGATAAGGAAAAGTAAAGTGGATCTGTTTCCCGCGTGGTTTAAGTTCCACGAATGTCATGTCGATGCAAGTGTGAAATAGAAAAAAAAATATTGATGATCAGTAGAGTTAAAAAAAAAACAAAATAAATAATAAAAACAAGGTAAAATGTTTATGGCAAATGAGCAATGCGACACCAAAGAAGTGTTAAATAAAAAATAAATATAGGTATAGTGGCGGAATGAAAATGTTCGTCGATTTTCAACTTGATTTGTTCAACGTATCACGATCACATTACTACCTTTTGAAACTGAATAGACAGAATACACCGATCAGTTAACGTCACAAATTATGTCAAAATGTGTTCATGATCAAGGCATTGGTGCAAGCGAAAACCGACTCTAAGGTGACGAACATTTTCATACCGCGACCGTACATTGGTTCACAACCAATGCCATGACGTTTTTGAATGTTCCTTTTTCAAATGTGGTTTTATTGTATTTGAATTTAGAAAAAAACTCGATGACATTTATAAAGGAGTTATACCTAATATTATAGTACTTTTTTTTGGCGATTTTCTTACTACACATTTTTTAATAATTAAGAATTCATGAATGAAACAGGAAGTTTCTTTGAAATTTCCTAGGGTGATTTTAGTCTATATTATTGTAAGTATTATTAGACTAGTTTAACCTTTTTTGTGTACTACGATTATGTATGTGCTGTGGTATCTAGTGTAATTTCAAATACGATTCTAAGGCTTATTTTATTGTGTCACCGATTTTTTCAAAGCAGAGTGAGTGATTCTAACTTAATAATTGTTTGTGAGTAAATGAAATGAAACAAAATAAAATTGTGCTCCTTTAGACCAATAAGTGTACCTACTAGGTCTTATTCATTCATCTTATTTTATCGCTGATTGTACACTCAGCTGCATCGTGTTCAAGTTAGTGTCGTAGCAAGGCAAATACTGAAAAAAAGGACTTATCAACTGATTTCATGACCTAAGAGCTTTTCCATTCCAATGCTGTGACCTCGGTGACACTGCTATAAAAATATGAATTGTATACATTCTAGTGAAGCTAACTGTACCTCTGAGTCACCGGACGTAGTCCAACTCTTAAACTCTTCAATTCTTCTTTAAAACTCATAAAACTCATGAAATATGAAAAGTTTTCACTAAAATATTACGTAATAATTCGTCAATTTGACAGTTATTGGGGTATCATGTGCCACCTACGAGCTTTCAGAAAGCTTTTAAGATTGTTTACGCTTGCATTAGTTTCAAATAATGTAAATGAGGAAATTGATGGCCCAGTTTTGTAATAAATTAGCAGTTAACAGGCCTAACAGCCCAGTTGGTCAACTTCTGCGCTGTAGGTTGCGGGTTCGATCTCCACCGAGAACATTAGAATTAATGAAAGAAAAAAAGGTTTACATAGCTTGATATATAATTCACATATCAAGCATAAAAAAACACAAAAAAAAAACCTTTGCATCTATTGTAGATGATTTATATAGCGTCAGGGGCAACTGGTGATTACTCATGCCCCTACTTGCGGGATGCTATAGTGCCGGGGACAGGATTTTAGATGGAATATGCTTGCCCAGCACCTATACCATCCTGACAGCTTAGTCGGCCTAATCCACAGGAAAGACATGGACAATACGTGCGGAGCTGAATATTCTCACAATCAAGCATATAGTGACGGGTAAAGTGATTTGAAAATGGAATTTATACAATGCACTGAGCAGCAAACGCCTACTTACACAGCCTCTTTGCACAACAGTAAAGCCTATACTTACTAAGTATGATGTAAAAGTAAAAGATAAGTTTTTGTCTAGGGCGACACAGATAGCACTACAACTTTTTTGACGTGACAACGTCTTATAATTCGATGGAGCCGGCTGTACGCTTGAAAAAACCATGACTCATGCGGCGTTACCTCGCTCTGAGGCGTTCCATTTAAGGCTTGAAGTGCAAGCGAGAGCGCGGTACAAGGAATATAATACTCTCTACGAGAGGCGCGGAACGAGCGACAAAGAGGCACGCACGGCCTCTGCGTTCGACATCTTTCTCTCTCCTACTTGAGTGAGCGATGCGTCCGCGTGGACAGCTGTATGACGTTGTCACGTTCAACTATCGTCAGTAAACCGACTTTACAGACAACCGATTTTTAAAAGTCGATTTTGAACGACATATTGCCATATTTGATACAGTTTGAGGAAAATTTGTTGCGGTATTTTAAATTCCCTAAGTTGCCATACCAATAAGTCTTTTGTGAAATTTGACTTGCGTTTGACCGCAATCTCACCTGCTGTTAAGTGATGATGCGTACCTACTTAGGTAGCTTGAATTATGTGTGTCACAAAGGAATCTTTAGGATTACGACACGAAATTGCGTCGCGGTATCAAATAACAATTGGTTCTGTAGAAATCCTCTACTTAACCTAGTTACAGATTTTGTAGGGATTCCAGACATTCCTAGAATTTTCAAATTGGCTCTGGAATAAATAAATTAATAAATATTGTAGACGATCCACATAACACTATCTAGCCGAAAACTAAGCAGAGCTTGTACTATGGGAACCAGATAACTCTAATTCTAATTGATTTAGGGGAATAAGATCTGCACTAACGGCCCGCGATGGAGTGTTTTTTTTTAAAAAAAAGAAAGAAAATACATTTATTTGTCATAATAGGTACATAGGTGTAGACGTTTTGTGCATTGGGGAAGTGAACCAGATAGCTCATAGGTATAATACTTATATACTTACACATTTTTTTTATAAATACATACTGAGAATACAATATAACACCCAGACAGAGAACAAACATCTGCGTTCACCACACAAATATTTGTTCTCGGTGGGGATCGAACCCACGGCCTACGGCGCAGAAGGCAGAGCTACTAGTAACTGAGCTGAGAGGCCAGTCGATATTATAGAACCTCTATATCACCTCCCATGGATGGGAGTCTTTCGTACCAAGTGTGGTGAAAGATTTTAAGTGCGCTGAGGCTTCTTTCGTGCACTTGAAACACATTTTCGTACTTATTATTTGATCAGCTATCTGGTTCCCATAGTACAAGGTCTGCTTAGTTTGGGGCTAGATAGTGCTGTGTGGATTGTCCCGAATATTTGTTACCTTACCTACAATGTATATTTGGTACCTGACGGCATTCTTATTAGCTTTCATTCCGTGGTACTCTTTTGTTGTTTTTCCTTACGAATCACTCAATGTTTTTTCTCTTGTTCTCTAGCTGTGGGCCTACCATAAGCTCTGTCTGGCTCTGTCTCTGGCTCTGGTTCCGGCTCTGGTTTTGAGTTTATGTGAATATTGACTAAATAAATCCTACGTCGAAACGTCACACATCCAGTATTATACACTGGTGAGCACTCACTCAGACTCAAAACCAGAGCCAGACAGAGCTTGTGGTAAGCCTACACAGGAATCTTAAATAGATACTTGCTACCGAGAGATCTAAAAAGATATCTAGTTAGATAGATAGATAGACTAATACTTTATTGTGCACAAAAGAATACATTTAAAAGAAATATTACAAATAAAGGAACAATGGGCGGCCTTATCGCTAAAAGCGATCTCTTCCAGCCAACCTACCTATATCTATATTTACCGTGCCTAACAAACAAAGTCATTAGTTACTCTGTTTTTTATTGAAACATTACTAGGGGTATTGAAAAAAACTCACCGCGTTTAAATTTCAGGTCTTCATATTCACTTTCACAAATGTCCGCGAATGCGTGGCTATCCGCCACCGCAAGGTCCTACGGGACACTGTCCAGTAACATTTAGTACATAGCTTAATCGAATTTCACAGAGGGCTGGTCGTGGAAGTGATGTGAAGCTTTAAAACTATCGATAAAACGATTGATGTCAGTATTTGAAACTGTCGATAATATATTTATCGATATCGTTGTCACACAAAGCTACGCAATGCTACGCCGTAGCAGCACCTCTACGAGGGATCCAAGAACTACGGTTTAGGCAATAATTATTGCACATCGGCTTTTCGGCTTTGTAGAGCGCTATCTCTTTCTGACGCACACTACGCTCTATGAAGCCGAAATGAGCCGAGCAATATTTGTTGCCTACTACTATATTTGTTAGGTTTATTTTCTTTTGCATACGTTATGTAACCCATAACTCATAAGCCTTAAGGCTATGGGCCACATCCAGACTAAAGCTACGACAAGATAATTATCCATTTAACCTGTCGTTGCAAAATTATTAATATTATACATAATTAGAAATGATAAAATATTGTTAGTTTTTTGCAAAATAAATAACTTAATAAAAAAACTAATAATAATACAGGTCCAAGAAAATATGAATAAGACCCACATAAATAAAAAATATTATGGATAATCCACACTATAGTATCCCCAAACTAAGCAGAGCTTGTACGATGAGAACCTGATATAATACTTAGATACATTTTTTGTAAATACACACTTTGTAAATACATACTCAGAAAAATATAACCCCCAGACAGAGAACAAACATTTATTCCCACCACACAAATAATTGCGTTCGATGGAGATCAAACCAACGGCCTATGGCGTAAAAAGCAGGGCTACTACCAACTAAGCCGTCACGCCTGTCAAACAAAAAGAATAATGTTAAAGTTTCGGCTTTTCATCTCATCTAAACAAAGCTAAATCATTCTTCCACGTTTGTTGTTATACAGACAAATGTTATAAATCATAGCTGAAATCACGTGAAAGCTGAAGAAAAAATAAGACACGTGGTACGATGGTATAAAAATAGTATAAATGCGGAAATAGTATTGTTTTATAGCTTACACAGGCATATGGCGCACCTGATGTTAAGTGGTAACACTTGCCTATAACGATGCACTGCCCTGCGTCCATCAACTTGAGCCATACAGATGTTACATTGCCCCATTTTAGTAAAATTTTACTGATCTGTCTTCGTAATGCACTGTTTCTTCTGTGAGGGTTATTGACCTGTGCTTTGATGGAGTTTACTCCTAGAATCGGTTTTTTGATATAAGGCGCCTGGTATGAGAAAAATGTGAGGGGTAAAATTTACTGAACGAATGACCTCGTTACGTTTTTGGTGCGCAACCTATCTTGCTCAACTTTCTAATTTGGTGTGAGCAGTGCAGCTAGATCGTGGGTAGTGTGTACCCTTACTTTGCCTATACTTTATAATGCTTTCTCTCACTCTTACTGATGTATGAGTATGCTGCAAAGCGATTAGATCTATATGTTATTGAGCTTGTTGCGTCTGTTTTGACAATCGTACTTAAGGAGTAAACTCCAGTCGTGCGTCGGAGCTGACACACACAATGTTTTTTTCTTCAGAAGCTCGCAGTACAGGTATGTGTACAGGCATGTTCAGCCTCTCGTGCCAGATAGTTTTATCATACATAAAGCACTAGCAATTTCTTCTGAAATTTGAATTGGTATGTTATTGCTAATAGAAACCCCTATTAGATGGATATTGAAACAATTATAATTATTCCTTAGCAACAGTTATTTTCCCTATAACAAATAACTTTTCACGACACAAGCCAATTTATTTTCCCCTCACGTTTTATCGATGACCGTTTGTCCCATCACTAGACGTGTTACGCTAATGTCATTAAGGTAAGTCCATCGTCGATGTCGATATGTTTAAGTTGAACGAATCACTATTTTGTTATCGAGACTAAATATTGTTAGTACTTTAGTACTGACCTTCATTTCTCAGTTTATATAAATGTTTGTTGAGTACCTAGTAAGTATAGTATTTTTGATTTGATGTGCCGTAGTAGAAGATTCTATATTTGATCAAATGAACACTTTTTATCTGATAATAGACAGAGGTGTTCTTATGGATTTTTCTGTTCGGAAAATCTATGTACACAATGCTCTCAAACAGTGAAGGAAAACAAAAGGATGTAGGTAAGGAAACCGGATGTAATAAGAAACTAGACTAGATTTTAACATTATTTTTGTTAACTTACTAATAAAAAAACCGACAACCGTTGGGGAATAAAGGTTCTCGAATAGGGAGCACGAACCGAAAGACGAGACGTAGGGCGCTCACCCACCAGATGGACCGACGACGTTGTTAAGATCGCGGGAAGTCGGTGGATGGAAAGGGCTTAGAATCGTTCTTCCTGGATATGTGTAGGGGAGGCCTATGTCCAGCAGTGGACTTCTTCAGGCTGATGATGATGATGACTAATAAAAAAGCATATGCCAAATCTGAAAAATGTGATAAAGCTTAGGGAATCTGTCCTTCATATCATCAAGGCAGGCAGACAATAAATGGATTGTACTGAAGCGTCAGGAACTAGGCAGATAATCCAATAAGGCTGGCAGAGCATTGTCACTGTCGACCGCTGCCCCGTAACGTAGCAAGGTTGTGGACATACGTTCGGCACACTAGTCCTGTGGTGCTCAAACTTGTGAAATATTTTATTTGGGGTATGAAATAACGCCTAAAGGCCTGCGCACACCTATAGTTCGCTGGCGGTAGCGATCAGTGAAACGCTGTCAGATTTGAGATTTGACAGCGATATTTGACAGCGTTTCACTGATCGCTACCGCCAGCGAACTAGGTGTGCGCAGGCCTTAATTCCTAAAGCCTTCAATAGCTATTTAAATTTAATATATATTTAATAGATATTTGATAGCGTGTCACTGATACCCAATGCTTAACGGAATTCTCATAGACTACAGCACATAGTCTTCAGTTCGCAAAGTTTGAGAGCCAGTGGGCTGTGCGTATAATTAACTTAGCACAGGATCCGGTGTTATGTCAACAATGCAACGCAATCCGGTTACTGACTTCCTAAGGAACTCGTCCGGATTGTTGAACCACCTGTTATACTATGATGGAACTGCAATCTTTTTTATAAATTGAACTGCCGTACTTTTTATTGATATTGTATAGTGTTACACACACACATACTTATGGAGTTAGTGCTGAAATTCGCCAAATTTTATCATCCGCACTTGACGTGCGGGCTTTTCCGTTAGGTTTTTCCGCAAGTAGGCCGCTGGAGGGCCCTTTTTGCGTGACCCTTGACACGTGTTGCTCGAACTTTTTTAGGTTTTACGACACGCCGGTTTCCTCACGATGTTTTCCTTCACCGTTTTGAGAGTACTGGCATAGTGCACATCCATTTTTCGACAGAAAAACTCATTGGTACACGAGTGGATTTGAGCCCATGACCTTCGGATTGGAAGGCGGGGCCGCTACCACTAGACCACCAGTGCTGCACTAGAACAGCAGAGTTAGTGCCGAACAGTCTATAGGAGTTATTCGTCGAGTGTGATTAAGATCCGATGTCAGCGCAGCACCGTACTAAGGGGAAGGGCGCGGGTTCAAGTCCCGCTCGGCTCTTAACTTTTGGGACATTATAAAAATATTTGTGAACTGCCGTTGTGAATAGCAATCACTGCTTACGTCCCGTATCCTAGCTGTCGGCAAATTCACCATTTCCTCAAACACGAAACACATACAAAATAACGACCAAATAGTTTGAATAGGAGGTGAGTTTTCTTCCGTGTAAAAATAAAAAATAGTGAAAATTTGCTAATTTCATTCATTTTTAGCATCATTTATTTTCACTCATATAAAAAAAATACGGGTTGCACTCCGGGAGTGCCGGCAGAAGTGAAAACTTGATTATTAACGTTGAGCATGTTTGATATTTTGGAATGGTTAGGGGGGGCTTGTTTGTTATTTGGCACGCTGTAACATACACGAACATTCGCGCAAGCGCCCTGCGCTGCCTAAACGAAACAGTAGGCCCAGGCATACATTTTCGCCGCGCCGTAGAGAGGGGATAGCTGTCTACTCTCCATCCGTCTTACGCTTTTTCGATCAGGTCACGTGTCCTGACGCGCTGACGCGAGTTTAAGATTTTATACCCATTACAGAAAAAGTGCTCAACGCCGCTAAAGAAGTTTTCACTTCAATAATATAAAAAAAAGATTTTACGAGACTTTTTACTGATTTATCTTGAATAGTCAAATTAATCCAATATTGTGGCGTGCCAGAGAATCGGGATGATAACTCGAAAGTTTTGGGACTATCGAAGGAAAACTTTTACAGAACCTTTTCCACAATGTGCTAAATTACCACAAGGTTATTCTTTTCAAAAGCAAAGATTCTACAAATACGTACTAGTTATATGGTCATCATCATCATCAGCCTGAAGAAGTCCACTGTTGGACATAGGCCTACCCTTCACATTTCCAGGAAGAACGATTCTGAGCCCTTTCCATCCGCCGACTTCCTGCGATCTTAACAATGTCGTCAGTCCATCTGGTGGGTTGGCGCCCTACTTATCGTGTTTCGGTTCGTGGTCGCCATTCGAGAACCTTTATTCCCCAACGGTTGTCAGTTCTTCGAGCTATAATGACCTGTCCAAGTTCGAGTTATATGGTCAATTGTGATAAAATATTTTTACTACTACTTATTACTACTTACTAGCAAGTAAAGTTTAAAAAACTTGAGAAACTGACTTCATTGTCAAACTACTGATGAAGTTTATCTTATCTTATCTTATACCTTTAAACGAGAAAATCTTGTATATATACATATTATTATATACTATTTAGGATCTCGGAAACTGAGCCAACGATTTTCATGAAATTAAGAATACAGGGGTTTTCGGGGACGATAACACGATCTAGCTAGGATTCATTTTTAGAAAATGTCCCCCTAATCGTAAAGTAAATAATCAAATTTATCATAAAATCATAACTCCTAGCGCCATCTGTTTATTAAGTCATGAGTTAGTGGGACAGAGAACGCCATCTATTGACGAGTAGTGGAGTTTATTATTATGTCGGTAAGATCGAAAAATATTAATATTTAATCAGTATGTAAGTAATTCGTATTTAAATATAATTCACAACAGTTTACCAAAAAAAAAAATACCGAGCGAAGCTCGGGCACCAACTGCTAGTATCTTATACCTTTAAACGAGAAAATCTTGTATATGTATATATATATATATATTTAGGATCTCGGAAACTGAGCCAACGATTTTCATGAAATTTAGTATACAGGGGTTTTCAGGGGCGATAAATTGATCTAGCTAGGATTCATTTTAAGAAAATGATTATTTCTTTCCGAGTTCAATAATTAAACATAAACTGAATATGTGACTGCTCCTGCCATCTATTGACGATTGTGAGCAACTAACTGCAAGCATGTCCAGCAGGTGGCGGTTTTCAGTAAGAATAAACCAGTAAGGATGATAATATGACTCTTATGATTTCTTAAAAATACAAATTAACGAAAAAAAATCCGAGCGAAGCTCGGTTACCAACTGCTACCTAGTTTAATTTAAAAAGTGCTCCTCCTTTTTTATTTGAAGTTGACTATAAACGAGATTATTCTATCTGAAATTCCAAGTTTTTCTCAAACTATCTCGTACTAGCAAGCGTAGTTTTTTTTACAAAAAAGACATTTACTGCTGTTTTCAGTGTTATAAAATAGGTACTCTTTTGTAAGTAAGCAGACGGACGCCAAGATTGAAAAAGTTACTGAGAAATGAAGCCATCTCGCTAGTTTGCATAGAACTTCTATTTAAATAGTGCTCATACTCGGAAAGTAATCGTTTCATTGCTCATACTCGGAAAGTACGTCTGAAGTTGCCTGAGGGGCCTAAAATTTAAAGTAATACTTTCAGCCCTAGGGAGAATCGCTTTCTACTGACAGCTGTCAAATAATAAAAAAAACAAGTTCTATTTTCACATTTTTATTCAACCATGTTCCAACTTTCTAGACAGCAAGTAGGTTATTGAACCAAATTCCAACTTTTTATTCAGCAAGGAGGTTGGAAACCCATTACAACGGTAAGAAGTTTAAAACGTCTAATAAGTTTTTATTTTTACTTTCCTTGTAATCGCAATGAAGAGCACAGTGTTTACCTCGGGTAGAATGTAGAGCACAGTGTTTAAGGCTTATTTAAGTCTCTCGAGCTCCTCGAGGGACTTAAATAAGTCTTTCACCCGAAACCCGTCTCGGGACTTAAATTCGTGACTTTCAATCCTCGGGTAACAATGTAAAATCTATTAAAATGTATGTCTATTAAAAAAATGTATCCTCAAACGGAGTAAAAGCATCCGTAGCTTTGAATCGTTGGATCCGTGTCCGATGATAGAATGGAGATAGGAGAACTATATCTTAAAGTTCCATCGCACACTCTCCGAAATATATTATCATGCATGTAAGGTGCCGATAGACTGGCAACCGTAGCTATGTTGAATACTAAAGGCCTACGCACACCTAGCGGCGGTAGCGATCAGTGAAACGCTGTCAAATATCGCTCAAATATCGCTGTCAAATCTCAAATCTGACAGCGATATTTGACAGCGTTTCACTGATCGCCACCGCAAGCGAACTAGGTGTGCGCAAGCCTTAACTGGTTCACGCACAACTTTAAGCTTGCTCCCTGTCACTTGTTAAACTGTGGAATACGTTTTACTATAAACATAATACCACCCTCGGGAACTCGGGTAAATAGCGGACGTGTGCCAAATGTAATCTGCTTGACGCATATTGTAATTGAGACTTTTTTCGACCTATATTCTTTCTCAGGTCCTAAGTAAACAATGTTATTCTACACTGGAACCCTTTCAGGAAATTCGCAATGCCTGATTTTTGTATTGTATATTTTTGAAACGGGTAACTGGACGAGGGTCAATAACCCTAAAACTGAATACCGAAACTCTATCTAGCAAATATTTACGCAAGAACTTACCTTGTTATCACATTAGAATATTAAAGCTACCTATACATTATATTCTTCATTAAATCACTTAAGAGGGTACAACACAGGCGACTCTCCATACAAACGTAGTCCCCTATTTCCTCCCTGGATAATGACTTAATGACTCTAGAGTAACCATTTTGTCTCATAAAATCCAGATCTGCTATATACGTGCTCGTATGTTTTCCTTTTTTTCAGAAACTTTTTGATAAAGAAATTATGACCCTCATATATAAATGAAATATGAATTGGAGGTGATATTTTCTAAGGTTTATTTTTCCTCACAAAGTCCTAGGTAATATTTTGCTGAACTAGCATGACTTCTAGAAAACATCTAGACGCCCACACATCGAGTTTGTTTGTCCTTATTCCTCCCACTGAACTTTTACAATGACCAAACTAAATTGGAGGGTCAATTTACAATAGTGCTTCTACATCTCATTTTATAGGTTCTGTTTAGGTCACCTTGTGCATGTTAAATCTTGATTGTTGACTATAAATTATTTGGTCATAGATAAGTCAAACCTTTTCTGTTCATATACAGACTCTCATATTTTGAAGAAAATGGTGGGCGTTTTACTGGAAATATTTTTCAAAGTGAGTAAAGTTTGGAAATAAAATTACATAAATTATATTTTCATCCCACCAGCTCTGAACGTGTGTTTTTGCTGTTTAATTTCTGACTGGAAAAGCCGTTTTTATCCGCTAGAGGATAAAGTAAATTTGAATTTAGAATATCGTGTTCAATAAGTTTGTGAATACACAACCTATTTACTTCTACCTTCATGGTGCCGAACTTATCATACAACCTTTTTTATTTTGTTAAAAACTCGCACTCGTAACCTTCTTGGTGTATTTGTGAATTCAAAACACCATTAAACCTATTTACTTCTACCTGCATGGTGCCGAATTTATCATACAACCTTTTTAAATTTGTTAATAACTCATACTCGGAACCTTCTTGGTGTGTTACTTTTAGTCGCGCCATGGTCTTTTTTGCATTTAGTCATTTCCTCGCTGAGGTGGGATGAAAAGTTACGTGTTGCACTCGAGTGCAAAGATTTTTCACCTTGTGCTCTTTTGATTCCTTCGCCAACGCTTAGGATTCTAACTTTTAAACCACTCGCTACGCTCGTGGTTAAACTTTAGAATCCTGCGCTTGCTCAGTCATCAAAATTGAGCACGCGGTTAAAAAGCAGCTTTGCACTCTTGTATAACAAATAACTATTATTGAAAAGTTTAATGCTTAGTGCTATTTTTGCTGTGACAAATGCAGCACTTTATCATAATCATCATCAGCCTGAAGAAGTCCACTGCTGGACATAGGCCTCCCCTAAACATTTTCACGAAGAAATATTCTGAGCCCTCTCTTTTTCCACCGACTTTCCGCGATCTTAACACTGTCGTCGGTCCATCGGGTAAATACGCGTCCTACGTTTCGTCTTTTGGTTTGTGGTAGCCATTCGAGAACCTTCGATGAAGCACTCAATTTCTTTAAAATTGTACATATTATTATTATGATCATACCTACCTGTGAACGCGGTACTCTTCTAAATTGTTCTTCTTGGGTCTATAATCCTATCCCACTAATATTAGAAATGCGAAAGTGTGTATGGATGAATATTTGTTACTTAATAACGCCAGAAGGGCTGAACGGATCTGGATGAAAGGGTTTCCGCCAAAATTGCCCCAGTCCCGGCGCAAAAGAATTGTATCTCAGATTTTAGATACTTATTAGTAGAAACAATATCAGGTGTCGCTATTTCCTAATTTCATGGCTAACATGTTTTTTTTACCCAGAGAAGTTTCATAGGCGCTACATGCAAAAATGTCACTTTTTAGGAAAAACTTCATGTTACTGTGTGTAATTGACATTGAATTGGCAAAAAACTAATAAAACACATCATATAAACACATTATCACATATGTAATATAATGTACCTGACCTATGCCATTTTTTTAAAACTTCATTTTACTGTATTAATTCACTCATCAACAACACAAACGTGCGGGTAGTTGCAAAAAATGAATATAATACGTACACACTGATACGACTCGTGGTTGGTTCCTCCTGATTTATTTTGTTTTTACGACGACTTGGCATTAATCCCTGGACTTTTGATTTTTCTTGTGATATGGCAGACAATTGTGTTTTGTGTACACGGTCACTTCGGCGACTTCGAAGACATGTTCTATTTGAACATTTTCTTCAATCACGTCGAGAATTCGTGGTACATATTGTACGTGCTATTGAACCGCCCCAAGAGGTATGTTTAAAAAACTATTCCATTTAAACAAAGTATTTATTTTAACACAATGAATATATGCATAGATATACGCCAATAATTACTGTTTAAGTAAAAGAACGCATTGAGCGCGCTTTAAATGACTGAGTATTGAGTTCTTAATGCACACTTTTAGTTTAGGAACGTAGTGGTACCTGTACACCTTTTACACTTAACTCCGATCATTTATAACCAAGTGCGCGCGGAGTAAATAATAGTTGAAAATGCGTTTCATTGTTAACAGGTTCCATTCGACGGTACCCGATCAATATGCCATGCTTGTTGGCATAGGATTGACTCCGAAATCAGAAGTCAAAACCTTGTTCCTCAATAACAACATTATGTACTAGGGTATATGTGTGTGTTTTATTCATTTTTTGCCAATTCAATGTCAATTAGTACAGTAACAAGTAGTTTTTCCTACAAAGTGTCATGTTTACATGTGGCGCCTATGAAACTTCTCTGGGCAAAAAAACCATGTTAGCCACGAAATCAGGAAATAGTGACACCTGATATTGTTTCTACTTATAATTACCTAAAATCTGAGATACAATTCTTTTGCGCCGGGACTGGGGTTTTTTTCTATGGCCCGTGGCGGAAACCCTTTGGCACAGAGACAATTATAGTCTGGAATAGCACATTCTTTTTATCCCGGTAAAATGTATGGTTCCTATGGAATGGATTTGTTTTTTAAGCGATACATAGGATACTTTTTATCCCGAAAAAGTAACGGGAACGGGGCGAGCGAAGCCGCGGGCGGCCGCTAGTAGTCCATATTCAGCACAAAAGCAATTGTCGGCAAATCTTGCATGAGTCCTATCCATTCTTGACAAATAGCTGTTCATTCACTGTTACATGATTAATGGGGAGCCTATGGAAGTGCTATTTCAGGAGTTCATGATGGCTTCGTGATATTATTACAGACATTTTTGTATCGACAACATCTTAGTTTCTATATTCACGGTAGATTATGTCTCGTTTAAACTTAAAAAATCCAATAACAACCGGAAGATCCTCGCTAAAGACGAGTAAGATATTTAAATAATCATTAATTAACCTTTCAATTTTCTTTAATTAATAATTATTCATTTTACCTATTTATCCTTAGGGGAACCACGCGTAAATTTTGTATTTTTATAAATTATCTTTCTCCTAAAAACATTTACCTATTATTTGAACTAAAGGGTGCAAAACAAAAAATAAATTCAAAAACAACACGAGCTTGAAGGATTTCTTGGAAAATTTCAAAGTCATGCGGTTATCCTTTGTGAAATAGAATAAAACTATATATTGTTCAATGAGGGTGTGCACTGACAACAACAACTTAGAAAAACGTTAAAAAACTCCTTCAGGGTAGAAACGCAACGACAACACCCTGTCGACACCAAGGGTGTTTGATGTCTATGGGCGATGGTGACCGCTTACCATCAAACTCAAACTCAAACTCAATAATTTTTTATTCATTACGATGCAAGAATCACTTTGAAACGTCTTATTGCTAGGTGAGTCTAGGTGCCATCTGAACCCGAAGTCGGAGTTTTGCTACCACATTTCGTTACCAAATGTTGTTTTCGTTTCGCCTTTTTGTCTCTCTCTATTGCATGGAGAAAATATGAGACGGCAAAAATACGCTACGTAGTTAGAGTTGTTGTCTCATCTTTTCTCCATACAATAGACAGAGACAAATAGGCGAAACGAAAACAACTTTTGGTAACGAAATGTTTTAAATGCACTGGGACTTCGGGTAGGGCCGTAAGCGCATTTGTCTTATACATAAAAAAATCCAAATGCAAACTCAATACTCAAACTTCAAACTTTTCATCAAACTTTTAATCAAACTCAAACTTTTGATTGCAACAGAACTACACAATCTTCCAGCTAATCTATTGTAATTTCAGTATAAACAATAACCAGTGCATTTATTATCTGTGCTGTCAGTAGCTCGATGGCGAGTAATGTTGCGCCGCTACAGATCCATTCATATCATAATGGAAATGTCTACTATTCATTATTGATACAACTGGGGTATAGCTACGTCATAAGCAGAGCGATTTAGAAGCTGAATATGGGTTTTTTTTTAATACAGCTTGCTGATGGAACAGATGATAATAAATAAAATAAATAGGTAATGCAGACATTCCACACAACTACTATTTAGCCCCAAATTAAGCAAAGCTTGTACTATGGGAACCATATAGCTGATATAATACTTAAATACGTTTTTTTTGTGAATACATACATCTATAGAATACAATATAACACCCAGACAGAGAACAAGCAACTGTGCTTACCGAACAAATATTTGCTCTCGGTGGGGATCGAACCCACGCCCTCCAGCGCAGAAGGAGCTACTACCAACTGAACTGTGAAGGCAGTCACTCCAACGCAAGCAGACAACACGCACGGCAGAACAAGCTCAGTGTCAGTTGTGCCATTGATTGTACAAGTGACACAATTTTGTATCCTTACTACCATTAATGGTACAATTTTTTTTTTATTTTTTTTTTAGAAATAGTGTACGCTATGTTTCATAACCTACTCTAATAATATTACAATCTAGCCAAAATTCCGGCTAATAAGTAATTTGTCTTTGACCTAAATTTCTAAAGTAATCTACAACTAAGAATGTGTCCACTAACACTTTTCTTACTGTCTCTATTTATGATGACGACACTTTGTTATTGTGTTCGTAATACCACACACTTTGCACTTTTACAATGAGTAAATATGAATAATTACTTAATACTACACTAGTTCAAACGGTTTCGTTCTTTTAAGTCTTCTCACTATGTCCGTGTTGTCGAGGAGCAATAATTGTCATTTGTACAATGGTACAAATGACAATTATTTAGGATCAGAAGTACCATTTTAAAGCATATAGCCCACCACACACTCATACTCATATTATTTATAGCAATTACATGGTGAGCTAATGGTGCGTGGTAACCATCGTCTATCACAAAGCATTTCCTCGTAGGTCACGCACATCACGAAACGTGCCTTATGATGATCTCACGTGCCAGTAATTTCACCGGCACCCTTCAAAACAAAACACAGCAATGCTGCTTCACGGCAGAAATAGGCATGGTAGTAGTACACCCGGACGAGCACTTCACAAAGAGAAAGAGAGAGAGAGAGACATTTTTAACGTAACAAAACTTTGATCTGCCAATAGAGTGGTTTTTAAAACTGACATTTATAAACATATAAAAAAAGATTGAAATAAAAAAACAACAAACTTATACAAACTCAACGAAATAGGTATATTATTATTAACGGTGTTTGATTTTCAGTAAGTAAATAGAAGTGCTTCTACTTTCATACAGTCAGACATTATGTACTTATTTTACAAATATACAAAGTGTATCTAAATATGTGTACTATGCAAAGGTGGGGGGTTTCAGACCACAATGGTGATCAGTTGTGGGTGGGAGAAAATTAAAAATTCCTATTTTCAGTTTCCCATACAAAAATATTTAATTTCATAATGCCTAAATAAATTGACAAACCTATCCTTGTAACTCACCTACCCCTTGACCTACTACCTCTGTAGGTCTACTACTACTACCTACTACCTCTGTAGCTGAGTTTAGGGTTGTCACTTTGTATAAAGTCAGCTGTTAATGTTGAAACTTCGTTGCAGCTTTTTTCAGAGATACCAATCGAAGTTCGAAAAGTCGTTGAACAAAAGTTGTTCCCCGGGGGGTGGAAATTCACCCCCCTTCAGGATAGTACACATATTTTGATATATACAGGGTTATTGGTAATTATATAAGAAACCAGTTAAGAGCTCCTTCTGTACATCTTAACAAACAACTTTTGTTCTACGACTTTCAATAATTCGTTATTTTTTTTTCCATACAAAACATAATAAGTTATTGACGTGATAACGTCTTATAAATCGATGGAGCCGGCTGCACGCACGAAAAAACATGACTCATGCGTCGTTACGTCGTTTCGTCGTTTCGTCGTTCCATTTACCTGAGCCCGAGCCCGGGTCGGGTAATGGGTAAGGGTAAATGAGGGTAAGGGTAAGGGTTCGGTCGGGTTCCGGGTCCGGGTCCGAGAGTTCGAGTCCGAGTCCGAGTCCGCGAGTCCGCGAATCCGCGAGTATTTTCTTATGACGTTATCACGTTCAACTATCGTCAGTAAACCGACTTTACAGACAACCGATTTTTTTTTAACAAACTTGTCATTCTAAATAATTATAACTCTGCCCCGTGGCCCGGCGCGCGGCAATCTCAATGAAAGGGGCGCGCGGTGCGGTGTCGCGATGCGACTCCGGTCAACGGTCATTACCATGAAGCGTCTACAATAGACAGAGCTAAAACGTGTTACAAAAACATAAAATATTTTTTTTGGGAAGTGTATTGATTTTTGACAAAAGTCGTAGAACAAATATTGTTTGATAAGATGTAAAGAAGGAGCCCTTAACTGGTTTCTTATATAATTACCAATAACCCTGTATATAATATATATCCCAGTCCATAATCTCTACGCGATAAAAAATATATCAAAGTAAATTTAGAACCCCTTCCTCTTTTAGCTGAAATCGGTTTAAAAAAAGGCTCACATAACATTTTCCCTATACCTATACCCACAGCCTTACACAAACGGACAAAGTTTGTCATTCAGTGCTTTGGATTATGATCACAATTGGACGAGTGTGATTAATGAGTACGCACTGCTCCATCAGGCGAGTGTGATTGGAACTGCTGGGAAGGGAAGACCTTGGCACATGTATCTCGATCGGATATCAGACGTTTTAGAGAAAGGCTAATTATCAGGCCGATCAAAATCATTTTGCAGTTTTATTTTATTGCTTCTTTTCGAAGAGAGAATGGATGATTTCCTTGAGTAATTCATCGACGACCTCATCGTAGAAGCGTCGACAGCTACGATATACGGAAAACGTAGAAAAAGTGCGGGGTTGTGCAATGCCAATGTGTATTTAAGGGACAATGAAAATCTCGGTCGGCCCGAGAATTAGGCTCCAGGTCAGGAGTACCCTAAGCCGACGAGCATGTATGAAGAATGTTATGAGAGTGAATGAAGCGAAAGGGGTAGGTATATGTCAGGATCGTAGAAAATGGAAATCCGTGATCTCTCCCGTCCCCCATGGGAATAAGGCTTGAATTTATGTATGCATGTACGTAATTTTTTTTTTTCCAATTAACCTACTTAATACATTGTTTTGTAAAAAAACATTAAGGTTTGTGCTAATGCTCGCGAGCGCGTCACTAGATCTATAAAACCTAGTTGTACATCCGCACATCTAGGTGTTGGCGATGGCGATCAGCTGAAACGCTGTCAAATATGACAGCGGTTTTTGACAGCGTGTGAGCTGATCGCCATTGCCATCGCATAGATGTGTGCAGGCCTTTAGCCATTTTAAAAAAATAACTTAATTTTATGCACAATATAGATTGAACGGGTATTTTTGGCGATTACCATTTTTTATAACGCTTTTATTAGCTTCACCTGTATGTATGTATGTATGTAACCGACCCCTTTGAGCTCGAATTTGTCCTACTTGGAACGATCAGATTTGATTCAAACTTTGCACACCTGTCAAAGGTCGATGACAATGCAATAATATGAAAAAAAAATGAAAAAAAAACTAAAAAGTAAAAAAAAAAATAGTTTGAAAAACTAAAAAAAAAACGCTTTTATGACTAATTGAACTTAAAAGTTAAAAATAAAACTGTAATAATCAATTGAAAATTTTATATTATTGCACAAAAAGCGTGGGGGGCTTGATTTTGATTGTTGTAAATATTTTATCAATAGTTTATTATATCTGTAGTTATTATAAAAAGCACCCCACGCTTTTTTGTACAATAATATAAAAATTTCAATTGATTATCACAGTTTTATTTTTAACTTTTAAGTTCAATTAGTCATAAAAGCGTTTTTTTTTAGTTTTTTAAACTATTTTTTTATATTTACCGGAGTTTCTATACCAATCAAATCAAAAGTGTATTTATTCAGTTGAATTGCAAGAATCACTTTGAAACGTCGAGTCTAGGCGTCAGTTCCACGCGACCAAGCCTAGAAGAACAGGCAACAAACTACGGCTCGGCTCCTACCGTTTACCGCAACCACGGCTATAGTAGCTCAATACTTTTTTCACCAAAACATTGTTATTACGAGGCATGTGAAATGAAGTTTTTCTTCGAAACACGAGAGGAAGCTGACATAGACAAATTGGGGCAACTGTGGCCTCAATTTGATCCCAATTTTATCTACTATGGTTTTTCATGTAACAGTAGATTTTAGATCAACATACATTAGAATAAAATGTGGAAAAAAGAAATAAAAAGAAATAGTCTCACGATTAAAATCCTCAGGCACGGTAGTCATCCTCCCAAATCTCTTTCTCACTTTTCAGTATGTACTTATTATACCTTAGTTTTTATAGTGTTTTAAGTATTCATTTTACGCAATTTAACCACTATGAGAGACAAAACGGCTATAAATATAGATATTACATTAAACACAGTGATGAATTTCCCTTTGACTATAAGGAATTTTCTTTGAACTAGTTTAGCATTACTCCCCAACTACTAAGAATTAATGAGAAACAGAAATTGTTATACTACAAACTTATCATCATCATCCGCATACTAACATAACCATCATCCCACTGCTGGGCATAGGCCCTCTTTGCTCTTGCCACCACGATCTTGGGCGGCCCTCATCCATCTTCAGCCCTCGACGCTGACAATGTCATCAACCCATTACTGGACTACCGACGCTTCTTTTCCCAGTCGTCATAAGCTGTCCAGGTATGTGCTACATTCCACACATACCCACAATTTACAGTGGTAAATGATTTTAGGTGCACCATGACTCAAGTTTCTCAGACTTTTTAGGTTCAAACTCAAACTCAACAATTTTTTATTAATTTCAATTACAAGAACCACTTTGAAACGTCTTAAAGCTAGGTGAGTCTAGGTGCCAGTTCCACGCGACCAAGCCTAGAAGAACAGGCAACAAACTACGGCTCGGTTCCTATCGTTTTTTATATAATCCTTTTACAAATCAAAAATAATCAAAAATAATAGCAGTGAAGTTCCAGTGTGGTGCCACTTCACTTAGTCAGACGTATGCAATGCAATAATACAAAAGCAAAAGTTTCAAAGACAGCAAACGCTACGCTTCAAAGTTTTAGAAGTATCTACACAGCATATATGAAAATAAGATACGAAAAATTTCTACGGCATGTTTACCCTCACGATGCCTCCTCACGATGTTTTCCTTCACCGTTTGAGAAACTGATCGTCATCGCAAGCAATCTAGGTGTGCAAGGCTTTAGAATACTATCTAGCTTCATCACGACTAGTTGAGAGCACTAGTGTAGTTGTGTGCATAAAATTTTCAAATCGAAAAATACTTTGGTGCATGACCGAATTTGAACCCACCTTCTATATAAAAAATACATTCTGTGGTTTTAAATGCTCGTGCATCGTAACATTTCTAAATAAAACATATTGTTATTTTATTTGTTTGTCTCATCCGTTCGTCATCCTGCTTCACTTCCTTACCATCCTGTTTGCAATCTTCGTCTGAAAGTTTTTTTTGTACAATGCAAGTGTTAAATAAACGTTGGCTCCACCTTTTTAAAAATTCATGAAATAAAATTAAAAGGACGAATTTGAAATGCCTAAACTGGATAAATCTAGACAGTTCCCACAAACTTAAAACATCCGCCCAATAAATTTTTAATAAATTTTCTTTTTGTCAATTTCCGTGATCTTAAACTTGAATAACCTTTAAAAACCCCGGAGGTAAGCCGGTGTCTTTACAAAATCGAAAGAAAGCTCAAAATATACACAATGCTTGTAATAGCCCCTTCCCACCGGTGCGTGATATCGCGCACCAGCCCGCACCAGCTCGCACGACACACCATGGGAACGGTCTCGTGCGCCGAGGTGCGTGGTTAGCACAGGAGCCTTTTCTGTGTGCATTGCCGTGCGTCGTCGTCGGCTGTGCGTGATGATCTGCAGATCCACGCACCGTAGGAAGGCAGCATAAGACGTATTACAAAATCAAAATAACCTTGCATGAAATACATTCATAGCATATACACATTGAGGCCCGTATTCCGAAACAGTACTTGAGTCTGAGTCTCAAGCACAGATTTTTGGCACTTTTCAATGGAGAACTGTCATTAAATCTATGCTTGACTCAAGAACTGTTTTGGATTACGGGCCGAGGACAATAAATAAGCACTGATTAAGTTGGTACATTCATGAAAATGAGGCTTGTAAACCTAACAACTGACAGCTGATTAAAAAAAAAGTGATGTTTTAAATGTTTTTGTTCACTTTTGATAAATTTGTAAAACAAAACAAATCGGCTCATAACATATATGACGAAGATATAGCAATAACAAACAAAAAAAAAACAACTGAATTGTGATCTTTCTCCTGTTTTATTTGAAGTCAGCCTCATATGAGTCTCGGTTGGTACCTAGGTACCCGAGGACAATAAATAAGCACTGATTAAGTTGGTACATTCATGAAAATGAGACTGGTCTACTAATGGGAGTTCGCTGTTTTCAAAATCATAAATTTTACGACACAAATAATTACGAGTGTGACGCCTTGGAAGTTTAATTTTACAATTCCAGTTTTTGAAGAACCAGTTGAGAACTTTTCTCCTAAGTACACACCTATACATATGTAGATATAAACCTACACGTACCAATGTATACATATATGCAGCAAGCGTCTTGGAGACGCTTCCGTCTGGTAGTGATTTGGATCCGTTGAGCTATCTCTAGATAGTTAGTAACGGTCTGCAGATAGCTCTATTGTTTCTTGTGTTCCGATAGAATAAATAAATAAATATATATTTTGGATAATCCACACAACACTATTACACATGTAATTTTTTTTGTAAATACATATTTAGAACCTATTAAAAAAAAACCTATTTATA
Organism: Thera britannica; assembly: GCA_939531255.2. Classification (NCBI taxonomy): domain Eukaryota; kingdom Metazoa; phylum Arthropoda; class Insecta; order Lepidoptera; family Geometridae; genus Thera; species Thera britannica. The sequence continues at coordinate 16,976,558 of OW618043.2, read as the reverse complement.
TTTAAAGAACATATTTATAACACCCAGACAGAGAACAAACATTTGCATTCACCACACAAATACTTGTTCACGGTGGGGATCGAACCCACGATCTACGGCGCAGAAGGCAGAGCTACTACTAACTGGAGCTGAGAGGCCAGTCAAGAATGAAAGTATTTTTTAATCTCCTTATTTTCATGCCCTTGAAACAAACCAACCCTTTGTAAAATCTACTAAACGTGTAGCGTAAGTTGATCTTTTTACAAAATCACCAATTAAAATATTGAAGTGTATCGTAAGGTCTCGTTTACTTGACATTTAGTGTCAGCGACTTGTTGAGGGAATATGATCCTTATTGTTTGCGTGGTTTTGTCCATTATGTAACGCTTTAAGGCTGAAATTCATAGACCGCACTTTGATTTACAGCAAAGCAGTCTTCGCAAAGTAAACTTTGTTTATCGAAGTTTCCTATCAATATTTTGAATAAAGAAGAGCTTGACAGAACTATGAAATATAATTTTGGTTGAAAGTTGAACTTTCCATCAAAGTAAAGTCAAAGTTCAGTCTATGAATCTCGGCCTAAGGCCGCCCATTTACGGCCTCTCAGCTTAGTTGGTACCTAGTAGCTCTGCCTTCTGCGCCGTAGGCCGTGGGTTCGATCCCCACCGAGAATAAATATTTGTGTAGTGAACACAAAATGTTTGTGGGTGTTATATTGTATTTTCAGTATGTATTTACAAAAAAAAAAAATATGATCAGCTATCTGGTTCCCATAGTACAAGCTCTGCATAGTTTGGGGCTAGATAATGTTGTGTGGATTGTACAAAATATTTCGTAATGTTGTATGTTTTATTGTTCGTTATTTTTGCCGTGAAACAGCATTGCTGAGTTTAGGTTTGAAGGGTGTGGGTTGCCGGTACACCGGGACCACGAATCGGAAGACGAAGCGCAGGGCGCCCACCCACCAGATGGACCGACGACATTGTTAAGATCGCAAGAAGTCGATGGATGGAATGGACTCAGAATCGTTCTTTCTGGAAATGTGTAGGGGAGGCCTATGCACAGCAGTGGACTTCTTCAGGCTGATCATGATGATGATGATGATGGGTGCCGGTAGTATGTAATACGTACTTACATCTAGAACTATATACACAAACTAAACCCTGTTTAGAGCAATAAATGTGTTGAGTATTTCGTCTCTTAGCTTTTATAAACTTAAGTATAATCAACATTTTGTAAATACTTATCTTAATTGTATGTTTAAATAAATAAGAAATAATTAGAAACAAATTAATTATGTTTTCAGTTTGCGTGATAATTTCTTATTTCATTTTTGTTTCAAAATCTGATTGTGTTCAGGCAAATTAATCTTTTTGTATTAAAACAAAGATTAAAACTAACTAGACCTCGCAAAGTGGTTTTTGTTTACAGGGTGTTACAAAACTACCCGTAAAGCCGAAAGGAGGTTAAATGGGGCCTTTTAAGGCCTGCGCACACCTAAGTTCGTTGGCGGTAGCGATCAGTGAAACGCTGTCAAATATCGCTGTCAGATTTGAGATTTGACAGCGAATACTTGACAGCGTTTCACTGATCGCTACCGCCAGCGAACTGGGTGTGCGCAGGCCTTTATCGCGTCCATTTGCAATATTTTATTTTATTGTTTTTATTCACATGTTTTAATAAAAAAATTACTTTCTATCATGAGTGTACACATTTAAAAAATGACGTTGTGCTACCTAGACGTTCTGCTATATAGACCATCTGATAGTTGGACGATTTGCTACTTGGTCCTTTTGCTACGAGTCTTACTGCTCATTAGACCTTTTGCTCTGTTGGACGTTTTGCTACTTAGACCATTTGATCAGGAGGCAATTATTCCAGTAGACAGTTATTAGGTAAAACAGGTACGTAGGCCTTTCTGTTAAATAATCTGTTTCCCTGACATGAAAGCTTTACTAGGGCTTTGATAATTAATTATATTTTTTACGGGGTATTTTGTAATAGCTTCTAAGGTCGAAGATAAATAATAAAATTAGTAATTTTCAATTTGTTTTTAATCATAAACAATAAATGAATTTATGCTCTGTTATACAATAAATATATTATTTATACACTTTATTATATTGAAAAACCTTAAACTAATTTAACATGAATTCAACTTTTTAGTAGGTATGTGAATATAGAATACTGTAGGCCTCCCTCATGCTATGTCTGGCTCTGTCTCTGGTTCTGGTTTTAATCTGTGTGAGTGTTAGCTAAATAAATCCTACGTCGAAACGTAACCAACACAGTATATTACACTGATGAGCACTCACACAGACTCAAACCCAGAGCCAGGCAGAGTTTATGGTAGGCCTGGCCTACTGGTTCAATAATAGCATCTAAAACCAAGTTTTGAACCCAGCCTTATGGTTTTAGATGCTAGATTGGCATAAACCGATTTTCGAGAAACATGTCTTGCAAATCACAAAATTAAAATTCTAGCAGAAAAATTACACATAAATACATTATTTGCTATTATAAAATTCTAATTTACCAACAACTAAATTAAGAGTTTATAACATTGATTAAAATGTGAATTGAAAAATCCTACGACAAGCGTATCTTGCTTCATTAGTAATGTACAAGTTAAAACTTAGTTTTATCCTTAAATCGACTAAAATACACTAAGGCCCGGTTTTACGAATATCTAATAGACCAACCAAAAAAAAATAATATCAAAATAATGTTGGTTAGGAGTACCCCTGACCGACGAGCATGTATGAAGAATTTCATGCGAGTGAATGAAGCGAAAGAGGTATGTCAGGATCATAGCAAGTGATTTCTGCCTACCCCCATAGGAATGAGCCGTGATTTTATGTATGTATAAATAATAATAAATAAATAAATAATAAAAATAAACAAATATTTGACGGCTGGTTATCCCACATTTTTGTTTGAGAGTAGTCATTCGTGAAAACGGGCCTCAATAATAATACATGTAAATTTAAAAATATCAATAAATGACATTAGCCTCATCAATTTTAGCCGTACAGAAAATGTCCAGAAGAGAAAGTAGGATATCTCACTCACACTAGCAGCGATAGAACGGGACAAGCTTATGATTCGCAATCGTGGCAAGGAACCTCCCTCTTCTTTCTACTCTGTTCCTCCTCAACCTCGTTGATTTCCTCACTGTCCCTCCCAAGCCGGATGAAGTGGTCACGAGCCCTGTTTTTCCTCTGAGGCACACTGAGAACCAGCTCAGCTGGCTCGAAACCCTCATCAGCAGACCTTCCGAACCTGATGAAAGCAGGGTCCCGTCCGAATCGCACGAAACTAGAGGACTTTTTAGCAGGTGTTTCAAAGTCTTCGTCGTATGCTCTTAGGAGGTTGACGAGGTCGTCTGTAGTGAGAGCCAATGGTTGGGAGCGACCGAAGCGGAGGAAGCTGTTGCCTCGGATGGAGGGTCGCTCGAAAACCTCTCGAAGATCAGCAGCGGATGGCTCTGCAGGGTACGAACGGCCGAACCTGTTGAGATATACTTTTTGTAGTTTTTATTTTATTTTGTTAACTAAAACACCAAGATCTTGTAGATGTCTATCGTGTCTGGGACGAAAACTGGAGACAGAAAAGCTTATTGGTGCACGCACGACCTGATTTGAACTCAACACTTTAGGATTAGGAGATGGAGCCAGTACCTAGGCCAGCAATGATCAATAGTTTCAGTCTTTTTTTATCATGTCACAAGTTTTTCGGACCAAGTGTGGTATTTCAGTGCGCCTCAAAGAGGCTCTTTTCATGCACTTGACACAATGTTTTTGAACTTTTTAAGTTCTACAATATGCCGGTTTCCTCGCGCTGTCTACCTTCACCATTCGAGAATAGTGGCATAGTACTCATACATTTTTTTTGGAAATAATTTCACTAAGAAGCTAGGATGAGTTTCTATCTCCAGTCTAGTCTATAATTTAGTAGAAGTATTTGAGAGCATCTAAGAGTAATGTAAACTAACCTGATCATGCTTCTGTCGATGGCACTCCGTCGTCGAGCCTCAAGATCTGGAGAGCGTCTGACCGGCATCGCAGCAGCCACCACCAGCCACACTGCTGCCATGCAGACCAAGCTCCGAGAACAGCTCATGATAAAGTGCTTCTGGAAGGGACACATTCATTTATATGTTTTCCACTAATTAAATCCCATGAACAATTAGGATCTGATAAGGTTTTTGGTACTGATTCAAGATGGTTTGGTTCATAGAAGTTTCAACTCTTTGTACAACACCATAGACACAAACAGACACAATCACTGAATCAACCACCAAGGCCCGTATTCCGAAACAGTGCTTGAGTCTGAGTCGAGCCTCAAGCACTGCCCGTATTCCAAAACAAGGCGTCGATTCCAGCAACACAAATCACTCAAGCAATCGCGTAAATCGATGTGAGTTTTTTGTTTGAAAAATGTGAAAATGGAACGCGGATTCAGCGATCACTCAATCGAGCCGAGTTGCTGGAATCGACGCACTATGCTGGAGTCTGAGTCAAGCCTCAAGCATAGATTTTATGACAGTTCTCTATTGAAAGGTGTCAAAAATCTGTGCTTAAGGCTTGACTCAGACTCAACCACTGGTTCAGAATACCTATGCCAATAAAACTAAATGTGTACACTTTGTGACGTGTATAGAACTGACTGACCCGGTGAAATGTATTGAAAGGTTTCACAAAATACATCTAAGCCAGCTGGATTATCTCTACCAATGTAGGTATATCGCTACATCGAAGCTTAAAATTCATAAAATATTGATTTTCTAATTGTGGAACTAAAAACTGTGTGGTCTACTGTATTTGTAAAGCACTACCCCTAAGTTTCTTTCGCAGTCTCGCATGGGTATTAAGTATTTCATTATTATGTATATTAAGATAGGTATTAGAGCTCTTTGTGAAGGGCTCGTCAAGAATGTACTACCACCATGCCTATTTCTGCCGTGAAGCAGCAATACTGTATTTCGGTTTGAAGGGTGTGGGTGCCGTTGAAATTGCTGGCACGTGAGGCTGAATACCTGTATGCCTCAAGTTGATGGACGCAGGGCAGTGCATCATAGGGCACGTTCCCTTAGGGTTCGTATACCTTAGTGCGTGTCCTGATGTGCTTGTTCTTAGTCTTTTTGCATTTAATTTTTTATGAGGGAATAAAATGATTTGTAAACTTAAACGCATCTCGAGCCGCGACATTGTTTTATTGTTGTTTTCAAAGTCCAAATTCACATCGATAACAGGTAACAAAATATTAAACTTTTGCTGTAACCTTTATCAGAGTGATGGACGCCATTTAACTTCTTCAGCACGGATTAAAATTATCTGTAATTGTGACAATTTCAAACAACAGTTAAAGTTCAGTAAATTTTTGGATTTGTCAACGAATAAAAGTTATGGATACTTAGTAGGTGCCCATAACTTTTACTTACCTAGTGGCTGTTTTTTTCCGTAGGTAAAATTTGAATTTATACGAAAAAAAGCCTCACGCCTCTAAACAAAATGCTGATATAACTCTTAGATATTTTTTTTATGTAAATTTATACATAATTATAACTATATCTTGTGTATTTTGTACATTTGTAAACAAATATTTACAGTTTATTGACATTTTTTTTTTTTTTTTAATAGAATATACATTATTTACAAAAACTAAGTAAAAAGAAAAAAATTAATTAAATTGAATTAATTAATTTAATTAAATTTTGAAGTAAAGTCGAGTGTCAAAATATTTTATTTTTAAATAAATTAAATTAAATTGGTTTGACCCATGAAGCACTCTAGTTTGACCGAATGAAGTGACCCAGTTTATACAATAATATTAATTTAATAAAATTCGCGACTTTCTATAATCAGAAAAATTTTACATGGCAAATACCTAAAGCTCACTACGGTTTGTTTTAAATTGCACATGCCAAAGCCTAAATATCTCAACAAAAGAGTGATTTCGAGTACAGGCAAACAGCTATACAGTTGCTTTCCTATTAGTAAGTTTTTTTGGAACGTCGTCGCCGCCGCGCTGCCGCGCTGCGCCTCTGGCAGGCGCACCGTCCGTTTCCATAGCAGCGGAATCTGTGGCAGAATGGAGCCCTGACAGCGCAGTCTCGAAGATTGTAAAACAAAATGTTTGTTGTGAAAAATGACTTATTCAGTTTTGTGATGTTTTGTCAGTTTAGTGCTATAGTTTCTGGTGTTGTGCATGATTTTTTCAATTTTGGTTCTTGGTTTTGTAAGTTTTATAGTGTATAAGTTGTATATAAATTTCTGTAGCTATATGTCACAGACCGCAGGCCCCTCAGCAGCCGTTCCTCGCCAAGTCTTTTCATGCGAAGACTCCTCGGACTTCATACAATGCCATCAGTGTTCACAACCAAAGTTTTTCAAAGGTACCAAAGGCTTGAATATCCATGTAGGGAAAGTTCACTCCAAAAATTCCACGGCTAACCATAACACCAATTCCGACTTATCAAACCCTCCTTTAAATACAAACAACTTCTGTTCATCTCCTTCACATCCTTTTTGGCAATCACTAGCTTATTCAAAATCGTCTGTACCATTGGTTAAACGTATTCCCAAAGGTGCTCGCTATTTAGTAGCACAAAATTTGTCGTCACGTATAAGACAGCTTATCAATGAAAATTCTACCCAATCATGGGAGAATTTATTTGTATTTTCATTCCAAATTTTGCATTCAGAAAAGACAAACAAGATTTCGCTCACATCATCCATTAAAAAAAATTGTGGTGATAGCACGTGCCGCACGGACACTGATGTGTATCCTCTTAGTGCTCGGCAGCAGGTTCCACACTCAGCACATAATTTGATCAATAAAATAGAGTCAAAAGTGAGCGACGGGGATTTAAAAGGCGCCTCAAAATTGTTATTTAGTAGCGATGTTTTAGCATCTGACACTCCAGAAACTCTTGCTGCTCTTGTGGATAGGCATCCACCTTCTGCAGTGCCAATCACTTTGTCTGCTTTAAACCAGAGTCAACAACCCATAAATGCTACCAGCAAAGATATTTTTGTGGCGATCATGTCTTTTAAAAATGGCTCTGCCGGTGGGCCAGACGGTCTAACACCCCAGCATCTAAAAGATCTCATAAACGTTCCAGGAGACACCGGCAAAACACTTTTGAATGATATAACTAGTTTAATAAATTTAATGCTAGCAGGAAAAGTGTGTAGTTCAATTACACATATGTTGTATGGAGCAAACCTATGCGCACTAAAAAAGAAAGACGGTGGAATCCGCCCCATTGCGGTCGGGTACACATTTCGCCGCATTGCTTCCAAAATCTGTTGTAAAAAAATTCTGCCTTCCTTAACTGAAAAATTTCAGCCCATCCAATTAGGCTTCGGTAGCCGAGGTGGGTGTGAGGCTGCCGTCCATGCTTTGAGAACCTACCTTGACAATGACGCTGGTGAAGTACTGCTGAAGGTGGATGTTAAAAACGCCTTTAACTCAGTCAATAGACTCGAGATTCTTAATGAAATCCAAAATAATTGCCCTGAAATTTTTGATTACCTTTTTCAATGCTATGGTTCTGACACCACGCTCACTTACAAGACTCATCGCATCAGTTCCTCTACTGGTTGCCAGCAGGGAGACCCTCTAGGTCCTGCCATATTCAGTCTTGCCATACATCCCATCATATCGTCATTAAAATCTAAATTAAATATGTGGTATCTTGACGATGGCACCTTAGGAGGCGACGCAGAAACAGTTTTGGCAGATTTGAAAATTTTAACTGATAAGTTCCAAAGCATTGGTTTGGTGCTAAACTTTTCAAAATGTGAACTGTTCATCGCTGATTCTGTACCAACAAATCGCAGAAATAATATCATTGACAACTTTAATATTTTGGCTCCAAACATAAAAATTTTAACAAAACAATCCCTCCGTCTTTTAGGTGCCCCCATTTTAAATGAATCATTTCCTTCTTTCATCACAGAGCAACGTGCAAAGTTCGAGGAGTATACCGAAAGATTAACCAAAATTCACTGTCACATGGCTTTTCATATTATTCGTTTTTGCCTTTTTGTACCACAATTAACGTATATTCTGCGATGTAGCCCAGTCTGGATCTTAAGAGATCATTTAACAAGCTTAGACTCAGCATTACAGAATGTATTAGTAAAAATTCTAAATTGTCCATTGTCTGATGTTTCCTGGTGCCAGGCTTCCCTTCCAATAAGGTTCGGGGGCCTGGGTATTCGAAAAATTTCAAGTGTTTCTCTCCCGGCATTTTTATCCTCGGTTCATAGCACAAATAAATTATTTTCAAAAATTATTTTTCCATCTTTGGGTAATATTAAAATAAATTCAATAGATGAGGCTAAGAGCGCCTGGACTTTAATTTGCCCTGCAGAAACCATTCCCGAGAAACCCTATCTACAGAGGCAATGGGATGAGCCTATATGCAAGATGCTGCAAGAAGAACTTTTAAAATCGGCTTCTACGCTAGCAGAAAGGGCTCGCCTCATTGCCTCTGGCACTCGGGAATCTGGTTTCTGGCTCCATGCACTGCCTTCTGCCAATATAGGGACACTCTTGGATAACACCACATTTTCTTTAGCTGTCAGCATTCGAATTGGAGCCACCACCAATGAACCCCATCAGTGCCACTGCGGCAGCTCCGTTGACCGGCATGGTTACCACGGACTGTCCTGTCGCCGCAGTGCAGGCCGCCAATCCCGTCATGCAAGCCTCAACGACATTATCCGTAGGGCTCTAGCCACCATTAACGTGCCGGCCATTCTTGAGCCGAACGGTATCACACGTGATGATGGAAAGAGACCCGACGGGATGTCGTTGATACCTTGGAGTCGGGGCAGGCCTTTGGTGTGGGACGCTACTTGCGTGGATACGTTGGCTGCCTCACACGTATCGTCCACTTCAAGAGCGGCGGGCGCGGCGGCAACGGCAGCGGAAAACCTCAAAAGGCGGAAATATGCATCAATCGGCGATGGATACATATTTCTGCCTTTTGGGGTGGAAACGCTAGGACCATGGGGTCCAGAGGCGTGGCTTCTATTCGAAGAATTATCCAAGAGGCTGGTGGTTGAGACTGGTGACCAAAGGGCTGGCGCTTACCTAGGGCAAAGAATTAGCTTAGCTATTCAAAGAGGTAACGTTGCCAGCCTTTTGGGCACATTGCCTGCGGTCGGTGATCTGAACTCTGTTTTCTACCTGTAATACCTACAGGTGGAAAACAGAGTTCATTATAAAATTTTCTAGTATCTTATAAAATGTAATTTTTATTTTTTCTTTTTAATTAGGTATTTCATGTTGTTTAGTAATAGTTTTTGTAAATAATGTTTATTGACATTACTTATAAAAATATGTCAAAAGATAAGCTGTGATTAAGCTATTGCCATCTCTTACCACTGGGTAATGACAAAAAGTGACAGGGCTAACTTTAAACAATGACTAAATTTATATTGCGTTTATTAATATGGCTGAGTGCGTGTAAATTAATATAATTTATACATTAGTACATACATACATTAAATGCATAACATTGCACAGAAGGCAGATCTACTACGAACTGAGCTATGAAGTCTGTTAAAGTGTAGCTTATATTCCATTTCATATTCAACCTTATTAAAGTCTACGGTTCACTTTAGTCTATCGTTCATTTCGCTGAATGGACGGACAGACATACAGACAATAGGCCGCTCAAGGTAATCCGGTGTAATGTGTATGGCTCGTACTTGAGCGGGTTAGGCAACGTATTATCTTGGTCACTATTCTATTATATTTGATGGGTTTATTCTATTCATAATTACTAGCGTTTTAATGGTGACAAAGCTAATTAACTTTTAGTACCTATTTCAATATTTGTACTACCACCTATATACAGGGTTATTCATTATTAGCTGCAAATACTCAGGAATTAGGTTCAACAAATAAAATAAAAAATATTTATGAAATGATTTTTTTTAAGTTTTGTTATGAAAATCCCGAGAAAATCGATAAAGGAATCATTGGCGTCTGACCTATTTTGACCTTTGATCCGCGCCCGCGCGCCGTGAGTGACACTCTGCGTTCAGTCACCGCCTGGGTGGGTCATCGTCCTGTTCTCCGTGGCAATCATTATGCAATAGCCGTAAATAATTTAATAAAAATAAAATTTTGATACAAAAACTTGAAAAAATTTTTGATCACATTTAAAAAAAATAATTTCATAAATATTTTTTATTCTATTTGTTGAACCTAATTCCTGAGTATTTGCAGTTAATAATGAATAACCCTGTATATGCATATTTCTGCCCTGTAGCAACATTGCTGTGTTCCGGTTTGAAGGGTGTGTGTGTCTGGTGATGGACGCAGGGCGGTGCATCGTAGGGCACTTTCCAGGTAATCTACGAGGCATGGCACCTTCAGGTGGGTTATATAACATTAGCTAGTTGTATAAAAAATATATAGTTTAATCTCTGTTCTTTTAGCACAGATATGTAGCTTATAATCTTATATCTTATCTTATACCTTTAAACGAGAAAATCTTGTATATATATATGTATATATATATATTTAGGATCTCGGAAACTGCGCCAACGATTTTCATGAAATTATGTATACAGAAGGTTTCGGAGGCGATAAATCGATCTAGCTAGGATTCATTTTCAGAAAATGAGTCTGTTCGTTAAAAAAAACTAAAAACATAAACTGAATATGTGACTGCTCCTGCCATCTATTGACGATTGTGAGCAACTAACTGCAAGCATGTCTAGCAGATGGCGTTGTTCAGTAAGAATAAACCAGTAAAGATAATAATATGACTCTTATGATTTCCTAAAAATACAAATTAACGAAAAAAATTCCGAGCGAAGCTCGGTTACCAACTAGTTAATATTATATAGTAGAGGTAGGCCAAAGAAAATATGGATGAATAGTGCGAATGTGACGTACAGTTGTGTTGCTCTTATTGGCCAAGAAAATCCCTATGTACAAGTAAACGACGTAAAAAAAAGGAAAATATCAATTTAAACTGAATACTGATTCACACTGGTGGTCTAGTGGTAGCGGCCCCGTCATCCGATCCAAAGGTCGTGGGTTCAAACCCAGTCGTGTACAAATGAGTTTTTCTGTCGAAAAATGTATGTGCACTAAATAAATAAATAAATATTCTAGACAATCCACTCAACATTATCTAGCCCCAAACTAAGCAGAGCTTGTACTATGGGAACCAGATAGCTGATATACTACTTATATAATTGTTTTTTTGTAAATACCTACATACATAGAATACAATAAGCCAGCACTATGCCAGTACTCTCAAAACGGTGAAGGAAAACATCGTGAGGAAACCGGCGTGTCGTAAAACCTATAAAAGTTCGAGCAACACGTGTCAAGGGTCAGGCAAAAAGGGCCCACCAGCGGCCTACTTGCGGAAAAACCAGCCCGCACATCAAGTGCGGATGATAAATTTGCCGATTTGCCAGCTTCATGAAACATCTATACTACCATAACTCCTTCCTCGTAAACAAGCTCAAAGTCACGCAACGAGCTATGGAGAGAGCTATGCTGGGAGTTTGACTACGTGATAGAATCAGAAATGAGGATATCCGTAGAAGAACCAAGGTCACCGACATAGCTCTTAGAATTAGTAAGTTGAAATGGCAATGGGCAGGTCATATAGCTCGAAAAACTGACAACCGTTGGGGAATAAAGGTTCTCGAATGGCGACCACTAACCAGAAGACGAAAAGTAGGGCGCCCACTCACTGGACTGACGACATTGTTAAGATCACAGGAAGTCGGTGGATGGAAAGGGCTCAGAAGCGTTCTTCCTGGAAATGTGTAGGGGAGGCCTATGTCTTCAGGCTGAGTGTGATGATGATGATGAAACATCTCATTTTCAAATATTAAAGCTGATAAATACACTTGTGTCATCAATATTAAGCATCCGGCTCGCGGCTCTTGGAGCGGAGTTAAACCGCTATTTACAAAATAACATTATTTTTCAGCTCATTACCATTAAATATAATGTTGTTAAGTCTTGTTTGTGAATATTTTCAGTACCATTTACTTTTATTTGTATAACAATGTTACACCTACATTATCTTCGTTTTCTTTCTTCATTTATCATTCGACGTACAGTTTATGCTGGATTTTCAGTATGATCCCTTGACCTTTAAGCATAATTTAAGTTTAAAAAACTTTGGAAACCGACTTCATGGTTCAACTATTAAACCTATTTTCATGAACTTTTTATGGCACCAATCTGAAAATATTGTTTTTCAGATAAAAAATATTTTTCAAATCACCTCGTTAATGAAAAAATTATGCGTAAAAGAAAACGCAACCGAATTGAGAATCTCTTCTTTCCCATTTCCGTGCGCTACATAAATCTTAATGCCATTCGGAACCCGAAAACATTATACAAAATCGTTGCCGATATCGATGCAAGACGTTAGAGTATTAGATTCGTTCATGGATAAAACAGGAGGTCCAGAAAATAATATTTAGGCAGACTTTCACTTCGGCATCAAATAATACAAGCAGAAGAATAACACTGTATTTGCTGGCAAGCACTGGAGGAGAAGAGCCGAAGTCCGGGCTCAGTGGCACGTCTTGGGAGAGACCTAAGTCTTAGCTTAAAGTCGGAAAAAAAGTTTGGGACCGATTAGACTTATGACACGCTGCAACACACAGGTCGTCAAAAGTGAAAATTCAGCTTTCATCGGTTTCAAGTGTAATAGAGACGATAGTTTTCAATCAAGTCAGTCCACAGACAAGTCAGCCATCATCTATAGTCCGAGCAAAATAACTGTGCGCGTGTTTGTGATCTGACGACATTTCCAGCCCATTTTTTGATGTTTATCGCCATCTGTCTATACAAATAATCCTTGTTATTTTTCATTGGTTCTGTGTATAAGTTACAAACTCAGCTTTACTTTGCTTTGTTCTTTTAAAAACATACCGTAACCCACGCTTTCATATCTCCTAGAAAAATACTCCTAATGCAACCAAAAACCCAATCTGCTTTAACAAAAATTACAGTTTACCATAGAGTACCAATAAAATAGGTAGAGTCTGTTCAGAAAGAGAACCGTCGTGGCCAAATTGAGAACTAACGTTTCGATTTTTATATGGCAGCTCATCCCTTTCTTTCTGTCAGAATTTTGCATCATAAAAATTAAATAAAGGAATAGTACACTAGTTGTGATAGAATCAAAACGCAACAGACGTGCTATTGTATTGCCCACTAACAAAAAAGGTGATTAAGCATATCAGCGCCCTTCAATCCCACGACGGTTCTCTTTCTGAACAGACTCTATAAACCTATAAACTACGGAAGTCACGCAACAGACAAGGTCAGACTTGCAGACACTCTGGCGACTTTTAAAGGATACTGCGCCATGGACCTGACATATAGGTACAGCAGTGCTTTACTGTGCCAGGGTTTTCTGTCATCGTTCGAAGTAAAATAGCTTTTAGTGTTAAAGTTCTGTTGCGAAATTTCGGTACAAAAAAAATCTACTTCTTGTTTTAAGTTATACTCGTATTGTGAATTTTCGTACAAAAAACAAGTTCTACTGCTCATCGTGTCACTGTTGGTTTCGAACCAGAGTGATGAAAGGAATTTAAATGCGTCCCATAGATGCTGCTTTCGTGCACTTGACACCATGTTATTAAAGTTATGGGTTATAAGACGTGCTGGTTTCCTTACGATGTTTACCTCCACCGTTAGAGAGTACCTACTAGAAATACTCATTGGTACATGACTGGATTTAAGCCCTCGACCTTAGGATCGGAAGGCAGAGCCACTAGACCACTACCACTAAACCACCACTAAACTACCAGTTATATAACCAAAATTACTTGAACTCTTAGCACAAAAAGAGCAGTTGGAATAATGTAATGGATACTTCTATATTTTAAAACATGTACTGTGACACTCGTGAAATCATAATGTTGGTAATACATGTACTTAATAATAATTATTTAACTAAAGTAATATTAAAGCCATAATTTATAAATATTTTGGCAAGTTGTAATGGTTAAACCTCTAGCTTAAAAGAAGTATAAAAAGCTCTCAGAGAAAAAAAAGGAGAAAAGACTTGACTTATGTCTCCAGTTCACTCGCCAACAAGAAGAGCAAGTAACAACTATTTTAAATCATTGTTAGTGCTACAGCAAAAGGTACTCTACAAACAGAGATTAATGTCTGTTCTCTAGATCGGATTATACTATAAACTCTACACTCAACCCGATATACGAGAATGTGATCCACTGTGAGATACCTAGAAGGGTACACTTACGAGACCCAAAAATTACGTAGAAGCTAAAATTCACACTCATTTTTAGTCTGTATCGGTCCCACTGCAAGGCAAAGGCCTCCGTTCACTCTTAATCAGAAGATAAAATATATTTGCTAGCGCCTACCTTCAAACAAAAGTACAACAATAATCCATGTTGCATCGCTATTATAAATGTGGTGTAAGTAAATATATCATATATTATATCTCAGTAGTTCAGCCTAAAAGCAAAGCTAATAGTGACTTTACATTTTCACCTCCCTTTTTCTAAATCACACTCGGCCTCGTAGTTTTTGAGTAAGTATGTTCGTTACAAACTTACAAAAATATAAATGTTTCCTCTTTATGACTGACAGACAGTAGAGCAAAAGCGTTTTTGGCGAAACTCGAGCGAATCACGAAACTGAGCATCGCTCGCTTGGCCAATTAATTAACTGTATTATTGATAGTAATTCCTGTCTAGCTATTCGATTCCCATTGTAAGTTTTGTATAAGCTATGTAGTGCTGTGTGGATTGTCCATCAATATTTCATTCATAAAATAAGGAAGCATACCAATCTATTTTAAGATTCACAAAAGCATTGTCTTGTGGGTGTATAGTCCTAGCTCGATACCCTTCCTTTAAGATTATTACCGATAAATCGAGAAATAAAATTTGACATTAGGATCCGTTGATACAGTTCTCAAGTTTGGGTACGAAACCCTGATCATGCATTGTTTTGAATACGATATTCAAACTGGATTTAATACAACGGGGTTACATCGATATCGTGATACTGTAATTCAGATTATTATTATCTGGATTCCTTTTGATGACTGTGTAACTTATACTATGTATAACCTCTATTCATACCTATATTCTGATAAAGACTAACCAAGTTTTTTTTTCATTCGCTTTTTTCGAAGCAGGCTATACCGTTTTGTTTTATTTTCTTGAATTAGGTTTTTTAAATAGACTATAAAATGATGATTCTCTACTGCTTTATTAGATGGTATCTGTCCATTCGGACAGTTTTGGCAATGTCAAGTGAAGATATATTAAATAAATAAAATCGTTTTTAGTCAAGTCAGTCAAAATACAAGTCGGTTGTCATCGGAAACATTTTCAATCAAATCAGGATATTATACTTTCATTACATGGTCACACTTTGAGCTAAAACCTCAAGTAGTTTTGATTTTAAAAACCACCGAAATTATACAATAGAACTCAAAATCGGACCAGAATAACAATTAAAATGAAAAAGCTATGCGACTTCCCAAAATGGCAGAAATCTATACAACAGTCTACGCCGTAGCACGGTGCTACGTCGTCGCACCGATTATAACTTATAAAGTTTACAATTTTTAGCATTCCCCTTCTTCTATTATATTGTGATTGAAATTGTGCTTGTATTGTTTTATGATAGAAATGTTGAACTACTTATTTCATAATAGTTATCAATAGATAGAGAATAAAGGTCACAGTTCTATAGAGATCCCGGAATCAGACGCCAGTGCCACGGAAGTAGCCTCAATCTGTTCTGTTATACAACTTCAGAATATCTTGCAACAATGTCTTCGTATTATACAGGGTTATTCATTATTAGCTACAAATACTCAGGAATTAGGTTCAACAAATAGAATAAAAAATATTTATGAAATTATTTTTTTTAAATTTGATCAAAAAATTTTTCAAGTTTTTGTATCAAAATTTTATTTTTATTAATTTCTTTACGGCTATTGCATAATGATTGCCATGGAGAACAGGACGATGACCCACCCAGGCGGTGACTGAACGCAGAGTGTCATTCACGGCGCGCGGGCGCGGATCAAAGGTCAAAATAGGTCAGGCGCCAATGATTCCTTTATCGATTTTCTCGGGATTTTCATAACAAAACTTAAAAAAAATCATTTCATAAATATTTTTTATTTTATTTGTTGAACCTAATTCCTGAGTATTTGCAGCTAATAATGAATAACCCTGTAGAGTACTCGCGGCTTCGCTCCGAGCTCAATTTCCCGTACGGATAATTACGTTAATTTCGTACGGTAACTACAATATACAATATATACACGTAACGGTAATTTCCCGTCACAATTAGAAATTGTATTATTATTCTGATGTATAAGCTATATTATTGTAAAGTTTTATTAAAATCCATTCAGTAGTTTTTACGTGAAAGAGTAACAAACATCCATCCATCCATCCATACTTACAACTTTTGCGTTTATAATATTAGTAGGACTTTATTAATATAGCTGTTCGTTAATAAAAGTAAAAGCTACTAATCTACAAGAATTCTAATTTCAAGTTTTTTTGACGTGATAACGTCTTATAATTCGATGGAAACAATAACTTCCTTGGTGTTATATTAAACGAAGGAACAAGTCCACAGGCTATATCAAATTTGCATTTAAATAAATCTATTTCCTCAGATTTGCGGAACATATTCTTTGGCCGCGGGCTGAGACAAATGTCTATATTTCTTCTGCTAAGGAAATGTGTTGGGAAAATCCGGTTCCGAATCCTATTTAAATACTTTTAACAATTGTTACTCTAAGTTTTTTTTTTTGTTACTGATATTGAAAACTTTTGTTTTCCAAATAAAATAAATAAATTTCTCACCAGCTTTTTACATAAAATATAATACGTTTTAGTCAAGAAATAGGGCAGCACAACGTCAAGATGACACGACGATAAAAACAATGAACTCACCGACGTAACAACGTATTTACGTGAATAAAACGTGTATCATGTACTTTGAATGTGGTGTTTTATGTGACGTTACGAGATTCTAGTAGGTATCTTCTTCTTCTTCCTGCCCTTATCCCACTAGATGGGGTCGGCACAAAGATTCTAGTAGGTATATCAATAGACCTCAAGCTCTGTCTGGCTCTATCTCTGGCTCTAGTTTTGAGTCTGTGTGAGTGTTCACCAGTGTTCTAGGTGGTTTAAACAGCTTTATGTGACGTAGGATTTATTTAGTCAACACTCACACAGACTCAAAACCAGAGCCAGAGACAGAGCATTAGTGGTTGTGCGTAGACTTTCGCGGTAGGTAATATATTTTTTTAAAAAGAATACAGGGAAATAAATCATACTCATGTATTTTTCTTTTGAAGCAGGTTTTCCATTGCCAATTCGGCTTCTGATCTTAAATCTGGTGGAGAACAATCAATCTCCATTTCTCTCTCTGAACTATTGGAACTCAGTTTAATTATTACATTTTATATTTATTATGTAACTAAAAAATCAAAAGGTTTTTTTTTGAGAAATCTCATGACGGGATATACATGAACGATGTATCATACATAACCACCGTATTGAAAACATACCCTAAAGTGTTAAATTTTTGCTTTGCGTTAAGTGTCATATTTGACAGCGTTTCACTTATCACCATCGCAGAACTCTTAGATGTGCGCAAGGCTTTATTAAAACACATTCCAAGAACCTATGAGTATCCGATTAAAATAATTGCTTCGGCAGGCGTTATATAAAATATGGTTTGAATGCTTATCAAAACCCATAAGTATTTATAAATGCGAAATGTGTATGTTTGTGTTACACTTTCCATACGGCCACTGAATCGATTAAAATGAATTTGTATGTTGAGATAGTATTTTGCTCATGGATTTTTGTATAGTTTGGGTTTTATTTTGACAGTGGGAAGGAAGAAGAAGAAGTGGCGTGCGTAGCCGGAACGGGTATACTGTTATGAGTACTTTATGTATATGTATTTACAAAAAAATTATGAGCATCTGGTTTTCTTATACAAGCTTTGCTTAGTTTGAAGCTAGATGGAGCTTTGTGATACATTAACTTAAAGTATTTCTTAATCCGAAGAATCTTCTTGGTCGAGACGTGCAAGAAAATACATTCGAAATCCAAACATCACTCGAAGGCAACGACATTTTTTTATATAATTAACTGATGAAAGAAGAATATAGCCCACATGATGTGAAGTTGTAACAAAGCATATATTATCCTCGTATAGGTCACGAAATGATTCAATAAGCCAGCGTCTTCGGGACACTTCCGTCTGGCACTGATTTGGATCAGTTGAGCTATCGTTGCAGTTGGTTACAAACGCTCTCGTGTTTCTTGTGTATTTTGTACATTTTGTAAATATTTGTTTAATAGTGTAAATAAATGAGTATATTTCAATAAGTTATTTTCAATATTGGGAAATATCATCACGTAAACAAAATCGCGGGTATTCCACTAGTATCCATAATATCTTTCGATATTACTGGATGTAAACGACGGATTTAGAAACATGTCTACAAAGCGTTATTACAAATCGAGAGTTTCATTCGGTTTTTGGGAATATTTGAATCGTATAGTCATTTTTCTCGCCTCAATCACTTATTTATTGATTGGAAAACCAACAGTAGGCCAAGCTCTGTCTAGGTCTGGGTTTGAGTCTATGCGAGGGTTGACTATATACTAAATCCTACGTCACACACACAGTATAATACATTTCTTCTTGTTCTTCTTATCGTATCACTGATTCTTTCGAGCCAAGTGTGGTGAAAGGATTTTAAGTGCGCCTCGAAGAGGCTCCTTTCGTGCACTTGACACATATTTTCGAACGTTTTAGGTTCTACGATATGCCGGTTTCCTCATGATGTTTTCCTTCACCGTTTGAGAGCACTGGCACACACACACACACACACACTATACACTGTTGAGCACTCACACAGACTCAAAACCAGCGCCAGAGACAGAGCCAGGCAGAGATTGTGGTGGCCTACCACAGTTCATTTGTTAAATATGTCGCACAGCGAGCAGTTACTTCGTAACTAGATACTCATTAGGGCTTACAATAGATTAAGCTATAGCTTATGCAGCTTGTTTTTTCTTGTTTCTTTTTTGTGTAGCCGTACCTTTATTCGATGTTCTTCTTTTTCTGTTGTTTTATTTTCTTTATAAGTCGTGCTATACTTTTATGTTTTAGGACAATAAAAAAGTTATCTATCTATCCATATTGAACTTTGGGATAATGAAACTATAAGAAAAGACACTGTTTCAATAGGGTTGATTGCGTATTTTGTTGCATTCAAAACCAAGTCGCATTTGTCAGTTTTGACATTTCGATTGCAATGAAAAACGAATTGAAACAAAACTTATATTTGACAAGGAAAGATTGCAACTAGACTGAATGCTGACGTAATAAATAGCGAATAGGAACTTTGCCGTGTAAAACTAATAGGGCAAATAATATAATAGTGGTCAAAAAATGATGACAATAGGATATGTGTGATCGCGGTTCCTCGTTATTATCCTTTATTTGTTAGTATCAATTGATTGCAACTGAACTACACAACTGCTTTTATTTTGTTTCATTCTAACTACCTACGAGGCAGTGCTTGTTATAGGCGATGGTTCCCACTTAACATCAGGTGGGCCATATGCTTGCTTCACTAGTTATACAAAAATATGCACACGTACACAAAAAAGTTACATTATTAGAAATAACGAAGCCTAAGTGCTTTAATGAGCATAACAAATATCGCGTAAGTAAAGTCGCGACTTACACCTAGTATAATAAAATATGAAAGGTTCAGTTTAGACCTATCTGGTAGGATATCGTTTCCAAAGTATTTTAATTAAAAGTAAAATGTCCAAAGAACGATTGAACACACGATGGGTTTGAATAAAACCATCAAGAGTATGTGAGCCCAAATCCAACCCGAATCTATTTAAGTAGAGCCCTTTCCCCACTAATCACATTTGCAAGTGACGGCCAAGTTATGATGGATATGGATGGATGGGTTAAGCCGATTCTGAAGCTTTCTTTGCAAACTTCTAAAGTGTGTTACTAGCTTATGTCAGGGAGCAAGGTGGGGCCCGAATAACTAAAACTAGAAATAAGTTTGTAGATATAAGATTATACGGGTATAGCTAAATAATAGAACAATGATAAGGAATAAGTATTACTAGAAAAATAAAAAAAATAACAGTGTATTCCTTGAGTTAAAGGCGGTTAAAAACTGAAGCCATCTTGTATTAATTCAAATTTTAGGTTTCCCAAAATAAAAGTGGGGTGATTCCGTATCTTTTGTTGTAATCAAAACCTAGTCGCATCTGTCAGTTTTGACATTATTTCGAGCTTCGATTGCAATAAAAAAATTATTGAAACAAAACTTGTCTTTGGCAAGGAAAGATGAAGAGGATAAGACTGAATGCTGACGTATTAAACATGAGATAGCGAATAAGAACATCGCTTTGTATAACTAGTAATGGCAATAGATATATTGGTCAAGAATAACTCGTAGCAAAAAATTGGTTGTCCGTAAAGTTGGTTTACCGCCGATAGTTGATCGTATAATAATACTCACTTCCTTTCGTAAAATAGGCTGTAATAATTACTCCACGTTACACTTTAATATTTAACAAACTGATATACATATAGACTACACTTTAAGTTGTATTCCAAACTCATGCCAACGACCGACTGCCCCCAATCCTTCGCTCCCTGCCATCGCCAACCGTCTATCCCCACTACTTTACCAACCAACGTCAAGGAGGGAGGGAGTCAGTCAGTGTTGCCAACGGCATTTCTATGAAGTTGACAGACAATTTCACAAACAAATATGACAAGTGTCATCAAATATCATAATAGTAATTTCTATTAAACCATTAAAATTAGAACTATTATTGAAATTCATCACATTCGGCCATCCGACACTGTGCTTACTCTGGAAGCACATGCTAAGTGCACAATATAATAATATTAAAGCTTAATAAACAAAGCCTGAATTCAAAACAAATAATGAGAAAAGATGACCATTCAAACACTATCCAAAAAAAAAAATTGAATGTCTAAAAACAAAACTTGAATTTAAAACAAATACTTAATAAGAAAAGATGACCATTCAAATACAATCTAAAAAAAAAATTGAATGTGTAACCACAAAACTTGAATTAAAACACAAATACTTAATGAGAAAGGATGACCATACAAATACAATCTAAAAAAAAATCTAATGTCTATCAAATTCGGCCATCCGACAGTGTGCTTACTCTGGAAGCACATGCTAAGAGCATAATGATAACATGATAACTATGTATATGTATGACTAAACAAAACTTGAAACTTGAATGACTACCAAAATTCAGACAACTAATAAGAACAAATTAAAACAAATCCAAAATTACAATATAAAACTTGTAAACAAAATGAAATTATTAAGTAGAAGATACGAAGACACCCAAATAAATCTTAGTCATTTCTAAGAATAAACAGATATTAAAAATATAATTCTATCTAAAAATAATTACAGTTAGATATCCCGTTTACCATATTCAAAGCCTGTATGCAAAACAAGTTAACTAAATGAAATTTCTAAGATAATATAACAGTTTTGTATCAGAAAAGTCTTCGCATCCCAGCCATAAACAATGCATTCGGGTAAAATATTATTTAAATTAAATATTCCTATAGCATAAATTATACTCCGATTGTGATAGGAAGACATCTCCATGGTTAAAAATACAGTCAAACAGTTAATTGTTTTTAAAAGTCAAATAGTAATTTGGTCTCCCTACTACAATATTCACGTTGACCGGATTGACAGGGTCCAGAAAAAGTTTCTGAATATTTTAAGTTACAGATGTGGTCTTAATAGGAAATTGCCTAACTATACTGCAAAGCTCCATCATTTTCATTTAATGTTATTAGAAAATCGTCGCAAATATCATGATCTACTGTATCATTTCAAAATTACCCACTCGCATATCGACTCTCCTTGCTTACTTTATCTTATTAATCTAAATATAAAGCCTAGACCTCGGCAACTCTTTCAGAACACTTTCGCCTTACAAGTCCATTCAAACAACGCCTCTTATTATAACCCCGTTGTCAGAATGTGTCGCCTATTTAACGATTTATTGATTAAATACAGTGATAAAATTCATATCTTTAACAATAATCTAAATAAATTCAAGAATGTATCTTTGGCCACTCTTTCATTAGAGTGTGCCGAAAACTCAAATTAGTTATTTAATTAATTCTGCACTCTCTTCGAGTCTTAACTCGAAGTGTGTGCACTTACTGTAATAAAATAATTGTATGAGTACACCTAAGTTCCAAGTAAATGTTAACTTTAATCACCTACTACTAGTTAAGCCTGGTTACACGCTATTTACTAACTTTCCTGTTCTATGCATTCTGTGTACGCATGTTTTGGGGTACTGTCTAGCTCATAACTTAATAGTATTTATGCCTGTAAATTATCAATTGTACTCTGTTTTGTGTACCTAATAAACAAATAAAATAAAATATAAAACAAAATAAAATTGTGGTAATAAACTACATAATTCTTCTCCTTGCTACGTAACTCGCGGCTCAGCCTGTTACTACGGCACCTTCAGAGGCGCGTCATGGCTCAAGCTGCTGATGTGGTGCCTTCCGTGGCGCATCACGGCTCAGACCACTGATGCGGCGCCTTCCGTGGCGCATCACGACTCAGGCCGCTGGTGCGGCGCCCTCCATGGCGCATCACGGCTCAGGCCACTGGTGCGGCGCCTTCCATGGCGCATCATGGCTCAGGCCGCTGGTGCAGTGCATCACGGCTGTCTCCTGTGGCACCTTCTGCGGTGCATCGCTACTAACTTTGCCTGGAGTTTTAAGGATCTGAAACTCGT
This sequence comes from Thera britannica, assembly GCA_939531255.2. Classification (NCBI taxonomy): domain Eukaryota; kingdom Metazoa; phylum Arthropoda; class Insecta; order Lepidoptera; family Geometridae; genus Thera; species Thera britannica. Next base: position 16,953,672 of record OW618043.2, on the reverse strand, counting down.
CATAAAATTTACAGATCTGCAAGCACACTGTGAATAAATCTATTATCATTCATCTGCTTTATATCTAGTTGAAATGAATAGGATTTCCAATTGTGAAATAATTAAAAAGTAACAATATATTCCAAAAATATAAAACACTTAGACGAGTTCTCTGTACTTAGTCTTGCGCTTTAAATACTACAAAAGATACGTTTAACTTAGCTCAGTAAATGCATGGAAACGCCATCATTAAATCTGACAGCGAAGAACTTATCAACTTGAATTTCTCCATGCCATGCCCTGCCATGGCACTGCAGGTATGTACTAGTAATGTCATCTCCTCATTGTTCTTGCTGAAATGCAAACATCTTCTCGACAGTGACTGTTTCGGTAAGTAAACAATCTAGTGGTTCAGGTTTACGACGCACAAACTTCAATTAGAATCTTTGTCCAATTTTTATTTAAAACTGTGATTCAGTTGTAAAACTAAACTGTTAAACTGTAATTGAACACCTAAAACTGTAATTCATCTTTTTAGTAAGTAGTAAGTCTTTTATACATCGCTAATCTTTAATTTATAAATAATTCACATTTATTTTATCTTAAATTCATATTTAATTCATATTTAATTCATATTAAATTCATATTAAATTCATATTAAATTCATATTAAATTCATATTAAATTCATATTAAATTCATATTAAATTCATATTAAATTCATATTAAATTCATATTAAATTCATATTAAATTCATATTTTATTCATATTTTATTCATATTTCATTCATATTTCATTCATATTTAATTCATATTTAATTCATATTTAATTCATATTTAATTCATATTTAATTCATATTTAATTCATATTTAATTCATATTTAATTCATATTTAATTCATCTTAAATTCATCTTAAATTCATCTTAAATTCATCTTAAATTCATCTTAGATTCATCTTGGATTCATCTTAGATTCATCTTAAATTCATCTTAAATTCATCTTAAATTCATCTTAAATTCATCTTTAATTCATCTTTAATTCATCTTAAATTCATCTTAAATTCATCTGTAATTCATCATTTATTCATCATTTATTCATCTTTAATCCATCATTAATTCATTTTTAATTCATAATTAATTCATTGTCTTTTCATCTTTTATTCATCTCCAAAAACTTATATAATCTTAACCCAAAATCTTTACTTATAAACCAAATCCAAAATCCGATCTTTAACTTTTAATAACTCTACACGACTTTTAATTACTAAACTTAGAATTTTTTGAAACATTTTTGCCTTTTGAGACATTTGAGACCTTGTTAACATTTTGAACATTTTGAACATTTTGAACATTTTGAACATTTTGAACTTTTTGAACTTTTTGAACATTTTGAACTTTTGAACTTTTTGAACATTTTGAACTTTTTGAACATTTTGAACATTTTGAACTTTTTGAACTTTTTGAACTTTTTGAACTTTTTGAACTTTTTGAACTTTTTGAACTTTTTGAACTTTTTGAACTTTTTGAACTTTTTGAACTTTTTGAACTTTTTGAACTTTTTGAACTTTTTGAACTTTTTGAACTTTTTGAACTTTTTGAACTTTTTGAACTTTTTGAACTTTTTGAACTTTTTGAACTTTTTGAACTTTTTGAACTTTTTGAACTTTTTGAACTTTTTGAACTTTTTGAACTTTTTGAACTTTTTGAACTTTTTGAACTTTTTGAACTTTTTGAACTTTTTGAACTTTTTGAACTTTTTGAACTTTTTGAACTTTTTGAACTTTTTGAACTTTTTGAACTTTTTGAACTTTTTGAAATTTTTTAACTTTTTGAACTTTTTGAACTTTTTGAACTTTTTGAACTTTTTGAAATTTTTGAACTTTTTGAACTTTTTGAACTTTTTGAACTTTGACCAAACAGATCTCGCATGGTTAATTAATTTCAACTTCTAGGCGTACATAGTCAAACTGAACTCACTTGTCAAACTGAACTCACTTGGTTTCAAAATCAATTTCATCTTCTAAGGCGTACATAGTCAAACTGAACTCACTTGGTTTCAAAATCAATTTCAACTTTTATGGCGTACATAGTCAAACTGAACTCACTTGTCAAACTGAACTCACTTGGTTTCAAAATCAATTTCATCTTCTAAGGCGTACATTGCCAAACTGAACTCACTTGGTTCCAAAATCAATTTCATCTTCTAAGGCGAAAATAGCCAAACTATACTCACTTTGTTCCAAAATGTTATTAATCTTTACTTCTATGGCGTACTTAGCCAAACACAGATCCCAAAACACTTTCTTTAGACGAGCATTAATTACGTTCAATGGCCTGGTTAACGTCCCCAAACTAGATCTGTTTGCTCAAAACAACCAAGAATTGCTACTTACATTTTGTCAAAATGCTGTTTCGAGGAGACTCCCCAGATTCCCTAGGTTTTTTTTTTTTTATTGTACTTTTTGTTTTTCTGTTTTAATCGTAATTTGTTAAAAAAATTGTTTCATTTTATAGTTTGTCTACCTTAGTCTCTCGTTACTTAATATCATTTTTTTTTTTTTTTGCTCCTATAGTCTCACTATGTGAAACCTGTTTAATGGAACCTAGTAACAGTTGTCGTTTTAAATTATCAATTAGAATATAAGTATGTACTGATTGTTTACCTAAGAAATAATAATAAATAAATAGTCTACAATTTTTATAAGTTTAGCTCACTTTACTTCAAAAACTCGCTTTAGAGGGTAGGCTTGATCATGATCATTAACTTACTTATTTTAAATCCAGCATGGTTAGACATTTGCGGTTAGAGGCTACTCAAACTATACTGAGCTGCTATGGTATTAGCAGTACATGAACAGTTTTAGCACTATCGGATAGCCCCTGTATCAACTTTATGGTTAGGCCCGGTGCACAATGAGTGAATAAACGCTTATTGAATCTTGAATCTTGCACGACAAAGACCGTACCGGCTTTTATGAAATTCAAGATTGTGCTCGGTCTTTGCTATTTACGGCCACTTTATTATGAAACTTTATTCGATCACTCATTTTTGATGTTAAGTAAATTATAAGAAATAAATATTTCCAGAAACTTTACAAATAATAATTTCAACATAACCCAGCCAATAACACTCTGCTTATGCCAACAGATATTCTAATTTATTTAAGGGTATTTATTTAATTTTGTACATTATGCTACATCGGCACAATGACGACTAATAGCATGGACATAAAAATGTTTGTTTATGGGTCTAGACAGGAAAGTAGGCCTTTCCTAAGTACCCTACAGTTCTGCATATCAAAAAGTAACAAGAATGCTACAGAGGACTGACTTGCTTTTAACACTCAAGCTCAAGCTCAAACTCAAGCTTGTTTTTTACACTCAAGTACCTTCACTTAATTTCATACACGGTAACACGAGTCATGTGTTTTCAGAGGGTAACCAATAAAATGATCATCGTAATGCATAATAATGTAAAACTATTTGCTGTTATTAAGTTCGTTAATATTTTTAAAATATCTTTCGGTAAACTCAGCGTATATTCCAAAAATTAAGGGAATGTCAATTGTTTGAAATGGAACAGCTTAACTAAGCAGTCAAAGTCGTTAAATATTAGGTGCAGGCCATTTCATGTTCGGATGAGCGGCTAATATCAAATTTCATATGATACCACACACATTTTAGGGTAGGCATAATATCAGGCATTTCAGACAATCAAAATTAAAACTTGTTGAAAGGTGTCAGCATTACCGGATAGTCTCTGTGCAATACAGACCAGTGCGCATGAACAACGAATCAACATACTAATTCAAACTTGGTTTCTATACCTACCCTACAACGTTAGGATGCGAACGATCAGATTAAAACTCGAATGATTTCACCCACTTAAGTAAAAATAAAATCATTAAATTATAACATTTAGGTAAGTACCCGTTATTGTTCATAAGTTCGATCGAAAAAGCTAGCACAAACGGATAATCTCGAGGCAATCTCGACCGATTCATGCTCGCAAAATCTTTCGTACCCTTGAACTTTTAGTCAAATTAAATAATTTTCTACTCAACCCAATAAAATAATTACTTGGCGGGTGGAATCATATTAAAATCCGTAAGAAATATTTTACATACCGTAAGTTCTTGTCACTTCTGAGATATAATAATACTCACTTCCTTTCGTAAAATAGGCTGTAATAATTACTCCACGTTACACTTTAATATTTAACAAACTGATATACATATAGACTACACTTTAAGTTGTATTCCAAACTCATGCCAACGACCGACTGCCCCCAATCCTTCGCTCCCTGCCATCGCCAACCGTCTATCCCCACTACTTTACCAACCAACGTCAAGGAGGGAGGGAGTCAGTCAGTGTTGCCAACGGCATTTCTATGAAGTTGACAGACAATTTCACAAACAAATATGACAAGTGTCATCAAATATCATAATAGTAATTTCTATTAAACCATTAAAATTAGAACTATTATTGAAATTCATCACAATCGTGACAACGTCATACAGCTGTCCACGCAGACGCATCGCTCACTCAAGTAGGAGAGAGACAGATGTTGAATGCTGCCGAACGCGGAGGCCGATTGTGCCTCTTTGTCGCTCCGCGCTCTCGGTTGCACTTCAAGCCTTAAATGGAGCGCCTCAGAGCGAGGTAACGCCGCATGACGTCATGTTTTTTCGTGCGTGCAGCCGGTTCCATCGAATTATAAGACGTTGTCACGTCAAAAATGGCGACAAGAAATGTGATTGCTGTTCCTTGTTAGTATCATTTATTTGTTAGTTTCAAACTTTTGATAGCTGCAGAAGCAGACAATCGCTAAGCTGGTTTTCTAACAATGTTACTTTAATAAAACGTCAGCACAATAGAACTAATAAGAACTTATAGGACCAATTTACGCAACTCAACCTCAAAATAATTGAGGAAAGTGACCTAAAAAATAAAATACCGAACCTACAGGTTTTTAAATCAACGTTTTTATATCCTGGCCTTTTAATAAAGGTGGTCGGATTAAACAGTGTTTATGATCCTGGGTTGGAACAAGGCAATTCGTGGAGATAAAAACTAATTTAATATCTTGGCATGGCAAGAAAAGATTGAACATTTTTGACGTGACAACGTCTTATAATTTGATGGAGCCGGCTGCACGCACGAAAAAACATGACTCATGCGGCGTTACCTCGCTCTGAGGCGTTCCATCTAAGGCTTGAAGTGAACAAATAAAATTAAAATTTTCTTTTGAAAAATGCAACCACGTTCAACTATCGTCAGTAAACCGACTTTACAGACAACCGATTTTTCTGACAATTTACGGTGTGGTGAGACTTATGGAACTGAGACGTGGTCGCTAACTATTGGCCTCGTTTACAAGCTCAAATTCGCACAACGAGCTATGGAGAGAGCTATGCTGGGAGTTTCCCTGCGTGATAGAATCAGAAATGAGGATATCCGTAGAAGAAACAAGGTCACCGACATAGCTCGTAGAATTAGTAAGTTGAAGTGGCAATGGGCAGGTCATATAGCTCGAAGAACCGACTACCATTGGGGAATAAAGGTTCTCGAATAGCCCACCCACCAGATAGACCGATGACATTGATACGATTGACCTAGACTCGCCTAGCTTTAAGACGTTTCAAAGTGATTCTTGTATCGTATTGAATAAAAGTTTATTGAGTTTGAGTTTGATAAGATCGCGGGAAGTCGATGGATGGAAAGGGTTCAGAATCGTTCTTCCTGGAAATGTGTCCAGCAGTACACTGCTGGTCCAGCAGTGCACTTCTCTAGGCTGATGACGATGATGATGATGATAACGGTATGGTGTACATGCCATTTTTTGGCCTGTTTGCACTCAAGCCTAGAAACTACTAGTAAAGCTAGCGGCTGTCAAATATGACAGCGATATTTGACAGCATTTCTCTGATCGCTATCGCCATCGCCTAGATGTGTTGCTAGAATATTTTTTAATTATTCTTTTACAAAATATCAAGTTCCATAATGTACAAAAATAAAGTTTTTTCATTCATCGAACCATCATCATCATCATCATTGGCCTGTATCATCTATTACAGATTATTTAGGTGGCGTCAGTCAGGTTATTGCACATAAACCAGAAGTAGAACACTTCCGTTCATGGCTATGAAGACCGATACGAGAGTGGCAGGCACGGCCGCATTTACCGCAGATGAAAGAACCCGAAGATGTTACAGGGTCTGCGGCGCGTTGGTGACGTTTTTCTCTCTTATGTGATAAATAGTTGAGCCAAACACGATCGTGAGCTACAACGCCGTCAGCCACGGTCGTCATCTAACCAATCCCGCATAAAACAAAGGTAAACAAAGAAAATGTTCTTTTGTATGACCCTTTCACAAAATATAACAGTGAAGCACCATAGCATACAAAAAAATATTTTCATTCATTTATTAATTACCAAAAATAATTCAAAGAAAAACGAAGAAACCCTAAAAATGCGAGCCTATGAAAGGGGTATTGTTTCTAATTACAGAATTAGGCCGATTCTGACACGTGTAAGTCTGAGTAGGTAGAGTAGAAGTAGGTACTAAACGTTTCCCAATTAGGCTGTTTATTTTTAAAAAGTTCTTTATTCAACTTTAACAATTATTAATTACTTATGCCAGCGTCTTAGGGACGCTTCTGTCTGGCACTGATTTGGATCAGTTAAGCTATCTCTAGATCGTTTGTAACGGTCTGCAGATAGCTCTACTGTTTCTTGTGAATTTTGTACATTTTATAAATATTTGATTAATTGTGTGAATAAAAATTACTTATGTAACTCAGTAGGCCACTTTTATGACTTAAAAAAATATATAATAAATACGTGCTCTATAAATCCTAGATAATAAAAACAAGTACATGCTAATGCTCATTCTAATAACTTAGTAAAACGTCTTGTACTACTTTGGTAGAATAACATAAAAAATCTACCAAATGACCAAAATGAACTAAAACCGCTATGGCCTGTGAACTACAAGCTACGCCGCATCGTAGCTTTTGCTACGAGGCGTAGCAATCAAAAGGAGGCGTAGGTATTGAGAGGAGGTCTTTATTCAGCAGTGGACTTGCGCAGGCCTTAAAGAAGTCCACTGCTATTAGGTAGATGTCTAAGCGTTGGCAATGGTGTTCAGCTGAAACGCTGTCAAATATGACAGTGCTATTTGACAGCGTTTCAACTGATCGCCATTGCAATTGCCTAGATATGCGCAGGCCTTAGGCTGATGGCCACTCATTGCACCTTCACTTACATTTTGAATAATTTGTCAGTTTTCAACAATAAAAATTTTGAAAATTCCTACAGTAATAATAATTAATGCCCATCTAAAAACTTAAGAATTCTGTCAAGCTTAGGTAATAAAGATCAAAGGTACATAAAATTGACAATTAAACAGCAAAGGTGTCGTAATCACATTCAATTTCAATTCTAATTGAAATCTCTCAGAGAATCCTCATTAAGTACTAAGTAATTGATAATTAACTAAGTTTTAAATAGTTTATAAACTTAGATGTCTGTAAACTGTTACAAAGAGCCTGTTGAAGAGTTTTTAGTTTTACAATTCATCATCATCATCATCATTCTAAGTCCTTTGTAAGTTTTCAAGATGTACAACATAGAATTTTAATTAAAACATTTCTACAAACTCTGGTGAGCACTGGGGGTCTAGTGGTAGCGGCTCCGTCGGCCAATCCTCAGGTCATGGGTTTGAATCCACTCATACGCCAACGAGTTTTTAATGAAACGAAGAAACAATAAAAATATAAAATAAAATATAAATATAAAATTTATATTCTTTCTTTTTTTTTTGCTAATTTGAAAGGCTAGAACAATAAAACGCTCACCAAAATTTTATCTCAAGACAAAAACGCGGTCGCTGCTTTAAGCTCTTGTCTGTCAATTTACCAGACAATCTTGGCAAGGGAAATAAATAAAACTTTTTTGTGAAATCTGTCAGAAGTAAATTCTGCTTAGATTTTGAAGAAAATTGTGGTGGTAATTTGTAGTATTATAGCAGTAAAGTTTTTGTAACAATCTGGATATTACTAGACTGAGTTAAAGATAGAAATTTCTGGAACACTCAGAATATCTACTCTGCATTGCTCTTGTATACTCATGTATGCATTTTTCTCTATATATGTTTTTTTCTGAGAAAAATATGAGGAGATCAACCTTGTCTGTGGAATATCATTGAAAATAACATTGTTTGATATCAAATGTTACGTAATGCACGTCGTAAACGTTCATACGTCGTAACGTAAAAAACGTGTTCAAAAGTAAGGCTTCATTACGAACATGTTAATTATCCTTTGTTTAATTAATTGATTTGCAAATTAATAGCACGGGGCGTAACACTTATTACGCCCCGTGATAGGTAATTTTATGATAAAAATTAATAAAATAAATAATGTGGACAATTCATACAATACCTACTATCTAGCCTCAAACTAAGCAGAGCTTGTACTATGGGAACCAGTTAGCTGATACAATACTTGAAAACTTTTTTTTTGTAAATACACAAGGCGGAGAATGGCACAGGACCAAAGAGAGCGTATTAAGGAGGAGGCCTATACCCAGCAGTGAGTGCATACAGGCTGAATAGATAGATAGAAATACAGACTAATACTACTTGACTGGCCTCTCAGCCCAGTTGGTAGTAACTCTGCCTTCTGCGCCGTAGGTCGTGGGTTCGATCCCCACCGAGAACAAATATTTGTGTAGTGAGCACAGATATTTGTTCTCTGTTTGGGTGTTATATTGTATTATAAGTATGTATGTATTTACTTAAAAAAAAGTATTTAAGTATTATATCAGCTATCTTTTTCCCATAGTACAAGCTCTGCTTAGTTTGGGGCTAGATAGTGTTGTGTGGATTGTCCGCATTATTTATTTACTGATTTATTTACTACAATATACCTAACACCCAGACAGAGAACAAACATCTGCGTTCACCACACAAATATTTGTTCTCGGTGGGGATCGAAACCACGACCTATGGCGCAGAAGGCAGAGCTACTACCAACTGAGCTGAGAGGCCCGATTATATTTTGTATTTTGTTAGTTGAAAGTAGAATTTTAAAATAAAATGTCTTATTGTTCTACGTTGGAAAAGCTGTCTCCAACTAAACATGATTTACTTTAGCTCGTGTTTCCTTTCCGGATGACATTTAGTGAGATTTATAAATATATATATTTGATAGACGGTCCTTTTCTGATCCTAGAGCCATCAACAAATAATGATCTATGGTATTAGATTTCTTCTATGATTTTCTTATTTTATGGTATTTGATTTATTTTATTGTAATATATTTTTGTGATAATTATTTGAGGTGAACAGAGAGATCTATTTATTTATTGTCTGGTTCGAAATAGATTTTTAGGATAAAGTTTTGATGATTAAACTCAATCAGTAGGTATTTTTTTACGGATTCTGATGCTCTGTGATTCAGCACTTAAAACTTTCATAGGATATAATGTATATTGAAATTTAATTTAATCGGATTGTAAATGAATACAACCGTAAATGAAATGAGCAAGCACACACATCCCTTTTAATTAATAGTATGCATATTTACATGCTATTTTTTTTTATTTAAGTTTTGAAATTAAACCCAACAAATAACTCATTTTTAGTCATAAAAAAATTTTTATTACTAAAAACTTTAAATATTTTTTTTTCAGTGACTATGTATTATGTCTTTTTACTTTATGTCTAAAATTGATAAGTATGTATAGAATATTATGAAAAGAATTTTTTTTTTAAATTTAAATCGAATTCAGTATGCAGCTTTTTTCAGATTCTGCACAAACTTCAAAAAAGTTTTATATAAGTTACAGTGACTTTTTATATTTATTTTACTTATATTTATGTATATTAAAAACTACACTGTACATACCCCGAACAGTCACAAACAGTACTTCGATGAAAGTTCGCGAGTACAGAGCGTCTGGCTCGCACGGAAGGCTGGTCGGTTTTGGTGGCTGCGACGATGGCGTACCCGTTTTATGGAGGCTAAGCAAGGCTAAGGTGTTCCTGTGACGTCACCTTTGGCCAGAGATCAGGGTAGGCGTGGGCAGGGTGTACTGTTGCATGGTGACTTAGCTATTGTTATTTATGAGAATGTTAGTCAGTTGGGCGAGAAAGAAAATGTTATAAAAAAAAAACAGAGAAATCTAAAATTAAAATTTTTGTTATAGGATGATGACAATAGGTAGTCAAATTGATTTGAAATAAGTTTAATGTTTGTTGATGTGAATTGTACTAATTAGCGCTTTCGTAGAATAAGGCCCGTATTCAGAAACAGTGCTCGAATCTAAGTCGAGCCTCAAGCACTCTCAAGCATAGATTTTTTTAAGAACTCCATTGTAAAATGTCAAAAACCAATGCTTGAGGGACTCAAGCACTGTTTCTGAATACAGGCCTAAGAACTGATAATCATGTATGTTTTCATAAAGATTTAGTCAAGATGTTTTTTTAAAACAAATAGTAATAGCTGCTTAATTTAAGGTTTGATAGTGTTGTGTGGAATGTCCTTAATATTTATTTATTTATGGATAGTACATTATCATTGTATATTATCAATGGAACATCGTTTTAACTTTGAATAGCTAAAACGTAGCATGCCTCTACGTCGTAGCATGCTACGGTGATCTACACTCTACGGTGTGTCTGTGAAAAGCATGCAGGTAAGAGGTGATTTATCAAATGTTACAAAATAAAACAAATCAAAGAGTATTTTTCAAGTTAAAAATATGTTTTTATTCGCCCTTTTTGTATAGAAGTGTACTATAGTTATGATTAAAGAAGAATCTATTACACGAGTTTATTTTACCTTATTTTATTTATTTTCTCGGCGTTTGTTTTCCCGAGTTATGATCGCAAAAGTTTAAAAAGTACTATTGTTAAAGAAGAAGACCTGCAGGCCTACCACAAGCTCTGTCTTGCTCTGGTTTTGAGTCTGTGTGAGTGCTCACCAGTGTATTATACTGTTTGTGTGACGTTTCGATGTAGGATTTATTTAGACAGCACTCACACAAACTCAAAACCAAAGCCAGAGACAGAACGAGACAGAGCTTGTGGTAGGCCTAGTTAGAGGAAAGAAAAATCAAGGGCCTGTTCCCCACCTTCTGTAATAGATTTCCAGACTCAAAACCAGAGCCAGAGACAGAGCTTCTGGTAAGCTTACTGAAGAGAAAAGAAAAATCAAGAGCCTGTTTTTCCGCCTTCCGTAATATATTTCCAGGAAGAACGATTCTGAGCCCTCTCCATCTCCAACTTTTCCCGATTGTCAGTCCATCAGGTGAGAAGACGTCCTAAGTTTCAATTTCCGGTTCGTGGTAACAAGTCTTTTGTTTTGGATAAAATAGCTTATATTTCACTTTATGTCAATAAACTTCATAATTAAGACAATATCAAAAAAACACCGTTAAAGCCTTGCCCACTACTAGATCGACCTGCAGGGCTACCGCGAGCTCCATATGGTTATGGCTATGGCTGTCAAATTGTGTATAGATTGGCTGACCCACACATTCATTTTCTTCTTGGGTTTGAATATGTTGACACTGTTGACACAATTTTGACAGCCATAACCATAACCATATGGAGCTCATGGTAGGCCAGCAGACTGGGCTCTCAGCTCAGTTGGTAGTAGCTCTGGCTTCTGCGCCGTAGGTCGTGGGTTCGATCCCACCGAGAACAAATATTTGTGTGGGGAACGCAGATGTTTGTTCTCTGACTGGGTGTTATATTGTATTCTTATGTATTTACAATAAAAAAATGTATTAGTAGTATAATATCAGCTATCTGGTTCCCATTGTACAAGCTCTGCTTAGTTTGGGGCTAGATAGTGTTGAGTGGATTGTCTAAAATATTTGTTTATTTATTTATAGATCACCTGCGATGGCGATCAGTGTATCGCTGTCAAAGTTCTAGAGTGTTTTGGGAAACCCTATGCTGAAACTGATTGCCATCGCCATATAAGATTGCCTAGATGTGCCAAAGGCTTAAAGGTAAGGCCAGACCAACGCGTTCAGCTTGCATCCGCGGTGGTATGCCCCGTGGCGAATAGTGCGCGTGCAAAAGTTGTAACACACACCGTCGCGTTCGTTCAAGCGTTCACCAGGCTGGAGGCACGCCTCAAACAATAACTGTAATCTATATCATTATATAAGATGGTCTATATAATGTAAAAAAAAATGGTAGCAGAGGCTTATTCTGAGTTTTGAACATCATTAAAATTTGCTTAACGCAAAATGACCTATCGATAGCATAGCTCCGATTTTGTACGGAAGAAACATGAGTGCCTCTGGCGGGATTGATCTAATATTATTACTTACTAACCCTTCGTAAAAACATTAGTTCTTGCAATCCCGCCAGAAGCACTCATCGCTCTTCATACAAAATTGATGGTAGCGATTACAGCTAACGATAAGTCGTTTTGCGTTAAGGTAACGACAAAATGATGTTAAAAGTCAGAATAAGCCTTCTGCTTGCAGCGTCCGCGTGATCTGATCGCCACTGCCGCGTGCAGACGTAGCACCAGACGCCAGTTATGGACGCATCGGTGTGACCACGTCGCTACAAATCCGTACCCAACAACTGATTGCCACCGCGCACATTATCGCGGACGCGAGCTGAACGCGTTGGTGTGGCTTTGCCTTTAGAAAGGACCTTCCTTTAAATTTAATTTTCTTAAGATGCTGTTCCGAGTATCTAAAGCGACGTGAAGTTCTTTGGACAACATTTTAGTTTTAAAAGCTTTGTTTCCTTAGGATGTGGATCCGTACAGTCAACATCAAAATTGAATGATGATACAAAGTTACGCCAAGCTAAAACTCGTAAAAAACTCATTTTAAACGATTTTGAAGTCAGTTATAATGGCGAATAATTATGGATAAATCCGATAATAATCTGAAAAAGTCACCAACTTTTTTTGCTCACTGTATAATTTCAGTGTTTTAAGTAACTTTAGTTTTAAAGCTAACTTTGCTACACATTTCACCAATAAAACCACCTTATTTCATTTGCTGAGAAAGTTATATAAAAATCAAAGATACGAGTAGGTATTTCTATCTTTATTTTATATGCTGGGAACGTTATTTAAAAATCAAAACTGTTTGTTGTTGCCAGGTTTATTCATAATTAGTGTAGGCGTTCATTCATACCCACTATGTTGGACTCTAGCCAAATGTTGACTAATCAGTTTCACTCGCATAATAAAACTGTTTTGGTAAATAGCTACCTAGAATAGGCTACATTTAATACTAGCGAACTACCCCAGCTTCTTACTGATAGAAAAGTTCTAACTCTATATTTTTCCCCTCCTTTTTCTAAAGGAAGCCCGTGCGAAGCCGAGGCGTGTTGCTAGTCATGAATATCGCCTCTTTTAATCAAGGATAATGTAGCATTCTAATGATGAAATGTTTTTGGAAATCTGTTGAAATTTCGAAAATTCGAACAGATTTCGAATCGAATTTGAAATTCGAATAAGATTTCGCTTACGAGAGATAATATATACCTATGCCTTGTCAGGCAGCAAAAACCTGAGTCGGGGCCTATTTAGCATATTTTATCTACCATTATCTATTGTTATCGTCTAACACATAACCTACCTAAGTATGAGTAGGTACTTATGCATTTACATGATTTTCTTTCTTTCTTTTCTTACTAAATCTGCGAGCTATGTCGGTGACCTTGGTTCTTCTACAGATTTCCTTATCCCGATTTTATCACGTACCTAATAAAGCGTGTAAAATAAAATCTGTTCATAATTCATGCCTATAGTCAACAACATAAGAACGATTAGTTTCTAGTGTTGACTGTACCAACAATAGGTAAGCAAATTACACAAATCCCATCAGTGAGGACGACAATGTTGGAAGTTCATTTTTTTTCTTTTGACCTGAAAAAAAAACATCATTTAAAACCTGGTTTCCGTGTTTTTCTGCTAGAAAGTTTACCCAATACGCAAATCAGTCAGCCATCTTTTAAGTAAGTATACATAATGGGAAAAAGTGTTAGGACCAAAATTATTTATTTGAGAATTGTCCTCCCGCACCCGGTCAGCTGTTTCTGTAAGTCCTTGCGCACATCTACGAGATCTGCGATGGCGATCAGTTTTAGCATAGGATTTTGCATACATCCGCATACACTGTCGCGAACTTTGACAGTGACACGCTGCGTTTTATTGATTTTATAGTGTTTACTAAACATAGAGAAAACACAAAGATTTCAAGTCTCGCTCGTCTAACTTTTGGGACATTTAAAATCTTAGTGATACACTGATCGCCACCGCAGAGTACCTCTCACAGAATGGTCAATTTAACTATTAAGTTTCCGCAGTAAATAATCGTAATAACTAATAAAGCTATAGTTAGCCGATACACGAGAGGGTGTCGAGTACCGGCGACTAGGCGCTACTATAACTTACATTAATTGTCTCTTGTCTAATGAGTCCGCTAGTTATCATCATCATAAGCTTGAAGAAGTCTAGTGCTGGACATAGGCCACTCCTACCCATTTCCAGGAAGAAAGATTCTGGGGGCTAATTCTAGACTTTTAGAGATTTACGCTCGAAATAGAGATTTGAAATGTCGCGAAAGCAGTGTCATATCACCAAATTTGTCGAAGATAATATCGAACCGCGCTAAAATGCGTATTCTAGCCACCGTTAGACTTTTACGTTAGACTTTTACTTTAGAGATGTCAGAAAGAAGGTTCATTCTTAGAAATTCCACAGACTATCCCGTTGTTGTTCATGTTTATCTACTTACGATCCGTTTCTATCGATAGAATAGTTCGATAGCACTAACTTTATTATTGTCTTCAAATAAACACATTTCCTATTAAACGGCGTTTATAATGCGTTCTTGTTGTTGTTTATAATAGATTCATTTTCATTAGATAGTAATCAATGGACTTTTCGCACAAAATGTTAGTTACAATAATTCATTCCGGAAACACACGGAACGTTATTATGTACCATAAAACTGTAAACTTTGTTGTTTGTAATCTATGGTCAGTTGTCTATGAAGTGTTGTAGATATGTCATTGTCAGGATCATTATTAGGATATGTTATTGTCAGGATCATTACACTCAAGAGAAGGACTCCGATGACTTGAATTTTTAATTTAAAGGTTAACAACTAGATGGCCATTCAATGCAAAAAGAATATTTCTCTCGAAGCTTGAACCCCGGATACAAGTATAGACGTTGACTGTCTGATTGACTGCTCTTCTAACTGCGCCATTGAATAATTACTAAGTACGAGCTAAATTCAATCACTCCTCACTTATTGTAGGTTTATGAGAAAGCATTATTCGCGTTCTCGCTCCCAACCAAGCTTGTAAAAATAAGTCATTAAAATTTGCATGCCAATGCTTTGGTGAAATATGTGAATCTGATAACATAAGACAATAACTAACTCCTAACCATATTTCAAGCAAATAAACATTTCATTTCATTTCATTTCATTTCAACTTGTATCCCCTACAAACAAGTAAACATCATTGACTTTTTATTAAAAAGTAAGACTAGGTGGTATGGTCTTGGTACTCTAGTCTGCTCCAAGGACCGAAAGAAAAAAAAAGGCCAAAGTCACCCGAAGTATATTAGAGATGTCAATGTCGACTACTACTCACCACTCGACACATATCTAACGGCCTTCGCTCGATAAATGTCTATAGTGATATTGCTGGAATACGATATCTATTGAAAATGTCATGTCTATTTAAATTTGACAGTTCTTGTGATATATACCTATCTACCGTGACAAAAAAGTCACTGGTCTAGAATTGCCCCCCTGAGCCCTTTCCATCCACCGAATTTCTGCGATCTTAACAATGACTCGGTCCATCTGGTGGATGGGCGCCCACGTGTCGTATTTCGGTTCGTGGTCGCCATTCTAGAAAAACACTATAATTATGACCTTTTTGTAAGAAAAGTTTTGACCCTAACACTTTTTCCTACCTATGTAAACAGTAGCTAAGTAGGAAAAAACGTTAGGATCAAAACATTATTTTTTTACTGTGTTCAATCGGATTACACACAAAATAGTTGCTCGTGGTTTTGATCAATAAGTTCAGTGATTATATACTTTCAAAGGGTCAAAATGTGCAAACGAGAAGGACCTACAGACGGTTGTTTTCGACTTTAAAAGATTTTTCATAAAATATCATAAGTACCTAATCATAATCATTTATTCGCATCATGATGGACTATTATTGTTGGCTAGATCAAGGATTTTTTAACTAGTTAGACAGTGACAACGCTATATGCCAAAATGAAGCAGAAATAAATCCTCCCTCCCGCGTCCCGCAAAAATTGGTTGACCGTGATTTCATTAGCTTTTCGAGCGTTTCGTATCCATTGGTTAAAAAATCCTAGGCTAGAACCTATCTACAATACATAGGTAGGTAGGTACTTACATAACTATAGGTAGGTACCTAATAAATACCTAGGTATGGTAGACACCTAAGTAGGTAGTACATATTTGTATGGTTCGTATTCAGACGATGCGTGTCGCGTCTCCAATCATAGATCAAGTTCACAATGGCACGTCTTCTAGATTATGTCAGCGGCGTCTATTTCTCAGGATATCGTCAGCGTGTTGGCTGCATGATAATATGGAAGCCCAGCCCCAGACGCACGGTAGGTAGGTACGCGTAGTACCTACACAAGGATACGTATTAGCTACTGACGCTTACTGCTAGCTCTTATGTCCTTGCAGTAAGCGTCATTTTTCTTTGTTTTTAGGTAACTTGAGCTGTATCCTACTGTAGGTACCTACCTAGGAAGGTAAGTATTATTATTATGTTCGTTCTTTCTGTGTCTTGTTATTTATAGGTAAGCAAGGTACTTAAATAAATAAATAAATAAATATTTTGGACAATTCACACAACACTACCCAGCCCCAAACTAAGCAGAGCTTGTACTATGGGAACCGCTAGAGGCCAGTCAAACTTGGTAGGTAGGTACCTATTTGCCGTAGATAGATTTCTATTTTCTCAAAACATTTTGGTTTTTTTTTTCAATGAAACCTGCTGTCTATTTTTGTTAACAGATGGCGCTAAAAAAATAGAAGATTTACCCTTCCCGTTTTATTTTCAGTTATTTTATTCTACGTACTTTTAAATAAATACATAAATCATCGTCATGGGAAAAATTCCCATAGGATTAACTGTTATTATCCACCGAAGTCGAATATTATCATTTATTCCCAAGGTGTTCGATAATTCCAATCTGCAAGGGATGAGACGGGAACCTAACCCATGCAGATTGCAGATTGTGGATCATAAATATCATAATTTCGGCAGTTCTTTGCAGTGCAGTGAACAGAATTTAAAGACCAAAAAAGTTTGACGTTTAATTTGAGTTTGCTCGCATTTTGTTTTGTAGGACTTGGCAAAAACACGTTGTCTCCAGCGCCACCTCTACAATTAAAAACAATTTGTTTGACGTTTTTAGATTTGAAAGTCATCGCTGCGGCTTTTCTTTGTAGAAACTCAAATTTGTGGAAATAACTCCTGCAAACTTACAAAATGGTATGTATTGGATTAAAACCCAACAATATTAAATGGTTGATGTATGTACTTATCGGTATTTTTCATCATTTACTTATAAAAATGCCATGTCATAACCGGGATAGCAACCTATTTCAACAAGTTTTTTCAGCATCTATTCCATTAATTATGTCTTATAAGTACCACCAATACTTTCTCCAACTTCTAATCAATGGTATTCGATGTATAAAATTGCTTTACTAGGTTTTTTGGCGGAAAGTGAATCGAGCCACAACAAAAAAAAAAGAACAGCAGAAACACCAACACATTCGTTATTTCGCTTATTTTCAGTTCCGTAACCAGTACGACAGTGATGTCACAGTGTGGAGCCCCCAGGGCCGGCTCCATCAGGTGGAATACGCCATGGAGGCTGTGAAACTTGGCTCTGCGACTGTAGGCCTGAAGAGCAAGCAGTTTGCAGTCCTCATTGCCTTGAAGCGCGCTGTGAGTGAGCTGTCGGCTTACCAGAAGAAAGTTATTCCTATTGATGACCATATTGGGATCTCTATTTCGGGTTTGACTGCTGATGCCCGTATGTTGAGGTAAGAAATTGTATCACACTTTGTCTGCATACAATTAAACTTCTGGCTGCTGCAAGAAAGAAATGCTGGAACTTAGTGTCACAAACCTATGAGATTTGACAGAAAGTGCTGGAATTTAGTGTCAGAAATCTATGAACCACCAAATAAATTTGGCACGCGTGCTTCCTATTCTAACCAATTACATTTTCTCTCCACATCTTATCTTCATATCTTGCAAGAGACCTTTAAATATCTAATATAAACTCTTGTCGGAGTTTTGATGCAGTTTTCTCCATTTAAGTCTTTCGAAAGCAGCTTCCTTGACTCTCTTAGGCCGAGATTCATAGACCGAACTTTGACTTTACTTTGATGGAAAGTTCAACTTTCAACCAAAATTATATTTCATAGTTCTGTCAAGCTCTTCTTTATTCAAAATATTGATAGGAAACATTGATAAACAAAGCTTACTTTGCGAAGACTGCTTTGCTGTAAAGCAAAGTGCGGTCTATGAATCTCAGGCTTAGACTACATGATAGTGACCTTTTCTTTTATCTGGCTCACAAACTTATTCTAGGCCTTCCTCTTCTCCGTTTGTCTTTAACCTTTCTTTCAATGATGTTATTTATGTAGCTGTCATGTAAAAGAACATGTCCAAACATTTTTCCTCATCTATTTTGTAGTAAACTGTACAAACTGTTTATTTCAGTCGCTACATGCGCACAGAATGCCTAAACTACCGGTATTCTCATGACGCGCCCATGCCAGTTGGCCGGCTCATCGGCCAGGTCGGCAACAAGATGCAGATCTGTACACAGAGATACGACAAGCGTCCTCTTGGTGTCGGGTTGCTGGTAGCAGCTTATGATGTAAGTCTGAATTAATCATAGACTTTTTAAACTTCTTGCTGCGAAAGACATGGCAGAACTAATTTTTGAGTGTGCCGCACATGCTGAAATTTGTTGTCAAAAAGCTAGAAGTTTTGGCTGGAACTCTTACTGGCCTCGCAATGTTTTCCTTGACCACTTTTTAAAGGATCTTGGTAGTGGGCAAAAGGCAAAATAAAAAAAATACAATAATACTAGTAATCCAGGGTGGATTACTAGTATTATTGTATTTTTTTTATTTTGGCTTCTATGCATGGAAATATTCAAAGGCAGTCATTTCATATTTTTACTTCCTAGTTTCTAACTTTTAACTAGTGCAAAGCCGGGGCGGGTTGCTAGTAAAAGATAGTTACTCAGGGCTTTCAGATGGTGAAAGAATTTTTGAAATTGGTCCATTGATTAAACACTTTCACCTTTTACAAGAATTTATTTTTAATATTAGTATGATTACTTCCAATTTTCCAGGACCAAGGCCCCCATATCTACCAGACCTGTCCATCAGCCAACTTCTTCGATTGCCGTGCGATGGCGATCGGCGCGCGCTCGCAATCAGCTCGCACCTACCTGGAGAAACATCTGAGCACGTTTGCCGAATGCGACCTGCAAGATCTCGTGGCTCATGGTCTGAGGGCACTCCGAGACACCTTGCCTAATGAGGTTGATCTCAACACTAAGGTAGACAAATTTGTTTACATGATAACTAACCAAAGCCTAATGTGTGTAGTATACAACACCTGATTGAAATTGGAAAAACCTTTGATCTGGTGAGAGGACTGGTTTCCGCAAGTAGACCGCTGGCGGGCCCTTTTTGCGTGACGCTTGACACATATTTTTGAACTTGTTCGACATGCTGGTTTCCTCACGATGTTTTCCTACAAGTTTCCGCAAGTAGGCTGCTGCTGGGCCCTTCTGCGTGACGCTTGACACCATATTTTCGAACTTTTTCGGTTCTACAACATGCTTGTTTCCTCACGATGTTTTCCTTCAACGATATTTAGCAAGTATCTAATTACTGGACTTAAAAATCTAGAGCAATCTTGTGTGCGATTGCACACAGCTTAGTAAAAAACGACACTAAAGATTGCCTAATTGGTTTTCGGATATAAGTAAACGTAGTAAGAAAGCGTGTTAGGACTAAAATTATTTTTTTGCTAAACTATGTGCAATTAGCGATTTTCGTATCGTTTAAGAGGTAAGGTGTGCGAGCGAAATGTTGTTTCACAGAGTTCAGCGTCTTAACAAATAAAGATCGCAACAGACTTAGCGGCGTACTAAGCTAAACTTGTATATCATCCTTGTGTTATACTGCTCTTGTTGTGTGGCATAAAAAAAACTAAAAGACCGTTATGAATATGAGCCTAATCTGTTAATTCTTTATTCCAGAACGTATCAATCGCCATTGTAGGCCCCAAGACTCCGCTACGCGTGTCTGATGAAGAGGAGCTCAGTCGGTTCCTGTCTCTGGTGGAGGGGGAGGAGCGGCGCGGAGGGGGGACCGCCACAGGGGACGCGGGGGCGGAGCCTGCGGGGGACGACGCACCGGCTGCGGTGAGCATTCTATTATACTCATCGGTGTAATATATAACTAGAGAGAGACGGCTGACAGAGGGAAATGGAGGAAGAAGACATGTTGTGCCGACCCCACATAAAGTGGGATAAGGGCAGGAAAAAGAAGAAGGTGTAATATATAACTAAGCAGAGCTTGTACTATGGGAAACAGATAGCGGATATAATACTTATATGATTTTAAGCTATTGCACAGCTTCTATCGCGGGCCTTGAGCGTGGATCCAGAAGTTCCGTAACGAAAAAAACCTAACACCCCCAATGACGTGTAAGTAACAGTTTTGGTGTTGCCATACGTAACAAAGTTCAAGTCAGTGCTCAAAAGACTTTGTTCCGTTCTTTAGGGAGATTTGCACATGAAGGTAGGGACAAAACGATTTATTAAAAAATACTGCATTAATAAAATAAATAAATAACTATAATTGCATAAGTTGATAAAAAAAGCTATGCAATAGCTTTACCGCGGCAGCCTCCGAGTGCCACGCGTCTTTTTTTTTATAAATTTAATCCACCAGCACAGCCCGCCAAATATAGAGGATATTCTTTAGGAAAGAAAAGCATCACGTGACCACCATCTTAAATTAGCTCGTGTTTCGACCATCACACAGGTGGCGAACGAATTATTTAGTAACGGGGGTGTCCAGAATTGAAACAAGCTGCCTGAGAACGTTGTTTGCGCCGACTCGGCTTAATTAATGGCTTCAAAAACAAACTTGACAACTGGCTACGTAAATCAGTGCTTATATAGTTATCAAAAAAGAACAATGATAACATCATGATAAAATAACTAATTCAACACTGCTTGGCGTAGACACATCAGCGAAAGCTGCTCGTGAAGTAAATAATAATAATAAATACAAAGAATACAATATAGTCAGTACAGTGGGATACAGCTCAAGTTACCTAAAAACAAAGAAAAATGACTCTTACTGCAAGGACATAAGAGCTAGCAGTGTATAGTCTGATGCGTATCCTTGTGTACAATAGAACAAGCATCTGTGTTCACCACACAAATATTAGTTTTCGGTGGGAATCGAACCCACGTCCTATGGTGCAGAAGGCAGAGCTACTACCAACTGAGCTGAGAGACTAGTCAATTTATAAGATACGAACAACCGTTATAATCTTAACAGTCAACTCTTAACGTCTCGGGGTCAAAGGCCAGCATTCATTGGCACTAACTAGTAAACAATACTATCACAGTAAGCGCCCCGTCGAATCATTCAGTTACAAAACATCGGCGTTATGAATTGGTTCACAATAGTGTTTCTCGCGTCGGGAGTTCACTCTCTAAATCTCGACTTTTTAGACCCTAAAAAGCTACAAACAAAAACTTCTCCTATAGTGCAAAAAATCGCAGCCTTACGCGTCATACATAGGTACAACGTCAACCTAACTGTCGAAGTATCAATCAATCCCACACAATTTTACAACAATAAAGACACCTTCTCGCTGAAGACTTCTGAAGGGAAGCTACACATCCGAGCAAGCTCTGGAGTTGCAGCTGTCTGGGGCTACAACTACGTCCTCAAGAAGTATTGCAAAAGCCAGATCGCGTGGCAAGTCCAATGGCTTACAACCTGTACGTTACCAGACATAGATGAGAATATAGTCGCGAATGATAGATTTAGATACTATCAGAATGTGTGCACTGTCTCGTATAGCTACGTCTGGTGGAAGGTCCTAGAATGGACGGATCATGTGTACTGGATGGCTTTGAACGGCATTAACTTAGCCTTGGCACCAGTTGCTCAAGAAGCTGCGTGGGCTAAGGTCTATAGACAACTGGGAATGACGGAAGACGAAATCAACCAGCATTTTACAGGTCCCGCTTTCCTCTCGTGGCTGCGAATGGGGAATGTCCATGGCTGGGGAGGGGCTTTGCCTGACAGTTGGCATGAAGGACAAAAGCGCATCCAGAAGCAAATCATTGAACTGATGTTTCAGTTCGGAATTGTTCCCGTGCTCCCAGCTTTCAACGGCCATGTGCCCAAAGCTTTCGAAAGAATATTCCCGAACACCACTTTTTATTCAGTTGGAAAATGGAATAAGTTCGGCGATGATTACTGCTGCGGTCTATACCTAGATCCCAACGACCCTCTGTTCAATCAAATAGGCAAGTTGTTCCACTCGGAAATAACCCTGGAGGTAGAAACAGGGCATATCTATACCACCGATCCGTTCAATGAAGTCAACATTCAACCGTGGTCGACGGCACTAGTGCGAGATACCGCGCGTGCTGTACATGATTTTATGTCAGAGGTCGATGAAAACTTTGTTTGGCTGCTGCAGAGCTGGATGTTCGTCAAAGATCCTGTAATATGGCCCATGGAACGAGTCAAAACACTCCTGACCTCGGTCCCTAACGGTAGGATTCTCGTGCTAGATCTTCAAGCTGAGCAGTGGCCGCAGTATAACCTCTACTCTATGTACTACGGACAACCTTTTATTTGGAGCATGCTTCACAACTTCGGAGGTACTCTGGGCATGTTCGGTAACGTTGTCACGATAAATAAAGATGTGTACGAAGCAAGACATGAAAACGGTAGCACTATGATCGGTATTGGGCTGTCTCCCGAGGGCATCAATCAAAATTACGTCGTCTACGATCTGATGTTAGAATCCGCATGGAGAAGTGAGCCAGTAGATATTGACACTTGGATCGAGGACTACGCAGAAAGGCGATACGGTTGCCGGGCCGCTTCCATCGCTTGGGAATACCTACTGCTAAGCGTCTACAGTTTCAACGGCCTGAACATGATGCGAGGAAAGTACGTCATCACCAGACGTCCCAGTTTCAAAATCAGACCCTGGGCCTGGTACAAAAGCAGTGATCTATTTCAAGCGTGGAACAACTTCGTCTATATAAACGATACTCAATGCGACGCTGAAGGGTTCAAGTACGACCTGGTTGACGTAACAAGACAAGCGTTGCAATACCGAGCTGAGCAACTGTACCTTAAAGTTCTGAGGGACAGATATGCTTCCGATAACACTATCAAAGCGACATTGACACAGTTTCTGGACGCTATGAAAGATATAACACTAATTCTTACAGAAAGCGATCACTTCTCAGTAATGCCTTGGATCAGAGGCGCGCAGCTTTGGGCGACAAACAAGCACGAGTTGGACTTATACGAATTGAACGCAAAGAATCAGATTACTTTATGGGGTCCCAACGGTGAGATAACGGACTATGCCTGCAAACAATGGGCAGAAATGTTCCTTCATTACTACACACCCAGATGGGCAATGTTCTTTGAAGCTTTTTTAAAATCTAGAGACAACTTTGATGAGAAATCAGCACAGAACTACGTTCGGAAATATGTGGAAGAAAAGTTTGTTTCAACAAACATTAC
Organism: Thera britannica; assembly: GCA_939531255.2. Classification (NCBI taxonomy): domain Eukaryota; kingdom Metazoa; phylum Arthropoda; class Insecta; order Lepidoptera; family Geometridae; genus Thera; species Thera britannica. Next base: position 16,929,791 of record OW618043.2, on the reverse strand, counting down.
TAAATTAACCCCTACGATGGATTTAAAAGGTCTTGCTGTGAAACTGTATAAAAAATGGGAGTCGGTTGATTTAGAAGATTTGCCATTGAAGATTGTCAAAGCTGGACCGGGCAGAAGAACCACTTTGGCTGATGTAGACTTTAGCAGAGAAGTAGAAGAGCCTTCAGCCTTTATGTGGCCCACGACGCCAATAGTCTAAGGTGTTATTTTCTAACTTTCTTCATAACCTGGGTTTTTATTAGTCAATATTCACTAGGTCTAGAGTTAGATAGATAGATAGAAAATACTTTATTGCTCACCACATAAAATTAACAAGGGAATACATAAAAACATCAAAGTGGAATACAATGGGCGGTCTTATCACTAAAAGCGATCTCTTCCAGACAACCTTGGGATGGACTGGACTTGAAAAGAACGATAGAGGACGATGGTGTAGAAAAAAAAACAATAAGTAGTAGCATACACACTTAGAGTTCGACGTGCGTGCCTAGGTTTAAACTGGCTAGAAAAAAAATCGATTATGCTTTGTTTTAAAAAGTAATGACGTTTACGTTCCTAAATGCCTGCACCAGATATTACAAGAGTGCTAAGAATCTGCGGGGATAAATACTGTGCCTGGTGCATGGGGAATAAAAACTTGAGACTGTTCCATATTTTAAAACTACTTTTATTGAACATGTTTTTTTTTTGTTTCAGTCGGCTATGGAAACGGAGTAGATGCCAGACTGATCGCCACAGCTCAAGGCCCTGGGTTGCTGACAGAAGAGTCCATAAATATGGGAGTACCTGGGGAAATCATCTGTGCGTTCATTGAAACGTGGTTTCCTTCCTTTTGTTATCTAACTAAAGACCTCCCTTGGCCAGTGTTTAGTATGTTAAGGTACTTCTAGAAACATGATGACGCTATATAAACTTCTGAATCTTATTATGACTGTAAGGCCGTGGCCCCATTAGGCGAACTGTAAGCGGCTGACAAATCAAACATAAACTAAATATATGACTGTTCCTGACATCTATTGGCCATTGTGAGCAACTAACTAAATTTGGTACACAGATAGTCTAGAGCCCGAGAAAAGACAATACTTTTTAATGCGAAAAAAGAGTTGAAATGTATGGAAATATCTTGAAATATCTTTGAAGCTTGAAACTTATTTTTTAGGCTGTTGATTAGACAATATTGCACGTGGATGAAGTCGAGGGCACAGCTAGTACAATATAAATATAGGGATGCGAACTAAGACGCAACAGATCACCGTTCGCCTAATGGGGCGACAGCTTTACCCCTACATTCTTATTACCTTATACTATTTAGCAGTTCAGTCACGCTATTTTCGAGAGATTGTTTCTAGTTTACCTCTCATTCTAAATACTGGCCAAGGTATATAAAAAAAGGAAATAATGCTTCTTACAATGTATTTTTCGTTCAATAAAACAAACTTTTATATAATTCGTTGTATATTTTCTTATTTACAATGTATGTAGGTGTTAAAACTATTTTTTTTTTGGGTATTCGTTTGAGAAATATTGCCTTAACTTAAAAATAATAAACCTTTTATACAAAATACGTTTATTTTTACATAATATAGGTAAAAGTGGTAGGCAGGTAATTTATTTTTCGATAAGAATATTATTTAAATACAAGGATTGCACAAAAAGGTAATTATTTAAAAAGAAATAGTGTGAGTAGGTACATATGAACATAATTGCACTTTTTTATTACAATGATTTTTTTGTATTAAAATTACTGTTGCACACTGACTAGGCCTAACTAAAACTAAATTATATAATTAAAATAATCTACTGTGATTGGTGGTTTAACATCATTTTTGGCATTTGTCTCAAATGTTATGTATAATATTTTAAAATCTAGATTTTATCGTCATGTAGTTTTCTCATAAAAATTACCCAAACATTTTATGCATTCGGAAAATGTCGTTGGGTACGGTGACGCCACTTCATCCGCCATTTTCATTTCGCTGTCATTTATTTATCTTTTGTTTCACGATTTTCTATTGTGTTGTCCCGTTCATTCCAACGGATAGGCTGGCAAATAATTTAGCATTTTGCTAAGAAGCTGTTGTCGGTGAAAGGTACGCTGATTGATTTCGTCGTATCATCTCTGCCTCAGATAAATGAGATATTTTTCTCTGCATATAGCTGTAGGTATAACTATCTTACATGTAGATGTATTTACCATAGCATCACTTATTGCCAACGTTACAGTTACTTTTGGGGGTCATTTGGGATCCTCAGTCAACTGAGTACTGGTAATTTCGAAATCTTTGGGCAAAATTTCGGATAAAACCTGTGTCATACGAGCGTGTCTAGCACGTAGCCTGGTTGTAGGCTAGCTTGGTCTAGAACAGGTACGTAGCTTTCTTGGAGAAGAATTGGCTGTCGGCTTGAAGCTTCGTTCAGCTGTCTTTCCAAGATTGAGTTCTGATATTCTTCTTCCTCCAACTCCAGAGTCAGCTCATCGAAAAGTTTCATCCGATGTTCGATCTCCCCATCCGTTTTCTCAAGCTCTACTGCGTTATGTTGCATCTCTGTCGTCGTCGTAGCTAGTTCTTCCTCTATTTTGTCGAGGAGCATGGTTACTTGGGTGGCGTTCTCGCAACTATTTGCCTTATTCTCATCCAGGTATCGCTTTACTTTAGCTGTTAACCGAACTACCAACTCCTCTTCTCTGTGTAGTCTTTTGTTGATAATCGCCAGTTTTTCTAACAGCTCGATTTCCTCTCGTATCCTGGTTAGTTCGTCAGCTGAACCGTCGGAATCTGTGTCGTTCTGCGTCTGCTTCAGTCTTTCTGAATTGACCTGGCATATATCTGTGAGTTCTTTTGTGAAGTAGTGTTCCCTCATCAAATGCCGTTCTCGTCTGGACTTGTGTTTCGTGTGTCTTCTGGGTGGAGTTCCGCTGCCTACCCCGACCCCGCTGTCGCTGTTGCCCGCTTGACTGTCGTTAACTTCGCTGCTTCTGCCCAGGTCTCGGAGGTAGGATTCAAGAAGGTAGTTAGTGCCGTGCTTCTCCATCCTGTTCTTATGTGTTTGGTCTTCTAGCTCGTCTATCAGCTTTTCTTGTTCCCTGGAATGATAAACTTTGTTTAGGTCTTGCATGTTACTTGTACGGATTTTTCACTCTTGCTCCACAAAACTGTACCTAAATGGCCATATTCGCAGAGCCCAAACTTCAGAAGCTCAAAACTATTATGATTTTTAACATAATATAGCATATTCACCTCAACTTATCAAGCTGCTGGTGTATAGTCCTGCTCTGGTGCTGGATAACTGACACCAGCTTAGCGGCAGGGTCCTCGCCTCTCGACGGTGGAGGGGTCACTGGCCTGGTTCGTTGTCTGCGGCGACGACGACCAGACCGACTGCCGCCGTCACTGTCGCGGCCAGAGTCTTCCTCGCCACCGCTTGATAGTCTTCGGAGAGAGAGGCGGACCTGGATAGGGAACATGAGTTATAGCGCGAGTCTTATTATGACTACGGTTGCAGTGTTTTAGAGCAGCACTATCTGCAACCCCTAAGATTTATCAGGTATTTTGCACAGAGAGCTATGCTGGGAGTTTCACAACGTGGTCGAATCTGAAATGATGAACCAAGTTCACCGATATAGCTCGCAAGATAAGGTGAAGTGGTACTGGGCAGGCCATTGGCAAATTAGCTCGTAGAAACGACGACCGTCAGGGAATAACGGTTCTCGAGTGGCGACCACGGAACGGAAGACGATGCGTGTGATGCCCCACCCGAAAGATCGATGACGTAAGGATCATGGAAAAACAGCGGAGGGGAAGGCTTTCCTGAACATGTAAAGATGATAGGCCTATATTTAGCAGAGGAAATAAGGCTGACGATGACTTTGCTCTGGAACTATTAGCAGCTGAGCAAGGAACTGGACCTCAACCTATCACATGGCTCTCGTTGATCCACGCCGGCAGGAAGCCAGACTTCCTGCTGGCGTGGACCAACGAGAGCCATGTGACCCACTCGCCTTGCTGGGACTTCCAGCTGAAGTACTGGTACTAAGCCTACCTCGTGTCTCGCATCGCCCCACGCCGCTAGCACGTGTAGAACTGGTGCGTCTGGCGGCAGCGGCCGTTCCACGCCTCGCCATCTCTCCGCCAGCACCCATTCGCCTTGCTCGCTGGGACTTCCAGCTGCAGGTAGAAAAATGTAGAATAGTGGTAACCAAGGATAAAATTGAAGGCTAGTTACAATAGACGTCCCCTATGTATTAGATAGATAGATAGATAGATAACTCTTTATTGTTCACCACACAAAAGATACAGTACAAGACATAAAAAATTAACAATTAGGTAAAACAATGGGCGACCTTATCGCTGAGAGCGATCTCTTCCAGGCAACCTTTGCATTTTTTTTTAGATTATTGAGGATTTCTGAAAGAGGAGGTTGAAAAAGACATCCAAAAATTACACAGAGGCTAACTGGAAGAGCTCTCCAGCATTGAGTTCGGCTTTATACGATGCAATTTTTGTTTTAGTGCAATAAATAATTTTTTATCTATCCAAACATTAGGTACTTTTAGCACCATATGCAGTGACCGTTTTTCGCGATGTTTTCCTGCAACGAGTGTCTGAAAATGTCAATAAGCTCACTGTACCTTCAGGGGCTCCTTGCAATGCCCTCACGATGTCAGCACAGGTGGTGTGGGACCTCACGCCTCGAACCCACAGCTTCTGGCCACGTGCCAGCACCCCCACTTCCTCGTCGCTGTAGTCTGATGATGACGCCTCCATTCCTGAAATTTGAAAGTCGAAAATGTATTCACTTGAATCGCAAAGATAACTATGAAACATATTGAAGCTGTTTATTTAGTTTGTATGGCTTGTTGTTTGGCAGTAGCCAAAATTATTGTAAGTAAGGGGGCGTCCATAAATTACGTGAGATGTTTAAGGGGGGGAGGGGGTCGAGTCAAATCTCATCTAATCTTACGTTGGGGAGAGGGGGGGTATCGGTAAATATCACGCATTTTTTTTTCTGATTTAAACAAAAAAAAAATAATGCTATTTTAATACCGTTTTAAGCCCGTCTTTTGTTTTAGCGCCACTGTCTTAACTTGTCGTAAATAAATGCACGAAGCAATTTTTTTTTTCTATTTAAATCCAGCGCGTTTCCGTAAGAAACCCTTATTTTGAAAAATGGGAGGGGGTTGAATAAAATCTCACGACATCTCACCAGGGGGGGAGGGAGGGACAGAAAATTTAAAAAACACCTCACGTAATTTATGGATGCCCCCTAATTAATTCATAGGTATTCACTTGAATCGCAAAGATAACTATGAAACATCTTGAAGCTGTTTATTTAGTTTGTCCGGCTTTTTGTTTTATTAATCTTGTTTTTTTTATGTTTCAGGCCAAGTAGGCAAAATAATTGTAATTAGTTGATAAGGTCAATAAAATGTTTTTCTTTCCTTCAAAGGCTAGGTGAGTCTAGGTGCCAGTTTGAAGGAAAACAGTATTTTTTATTGTAGGTACGAACCAGTTGAAGTTTTTCAAAGAAGGACTCGTCTTTGAGTGTCCATGGTCGTGTTTTGTGCGGTAATGCAAATTTTAGGCTGTGTTACGTGTTACCCGCATAACCTTTAGGTGGGCTAGCTGCTATAACCGACTTCAAATAAAAAAGGAGGAGGTTCTCAATTCGGTTGTACTTTTTTATGTTTTTATCGCTTAACTTCATCGTGTATGAGCCGATTTGAAAAGTTAAATTTTGGATCTGGAAGGTTATATACTTCCAGATTGGTTCCTATAGAAATTTGATCAAAATTGGTACAGCAGTTTGGCCATAAAGTCGGCTTCTCAAGTTTTTTAAACTTCATTTGCTATCTATTTTACTATCTAATGGAACAAGCATATGGCCCACCTGATGTTATATTGCCTCGCTTTAGACCCGCAAAATATCCTTTGCCTCAATCCAAGAATACTTCATGCATGACTCACAAAAACACGTATCGATTAAACGATAATTCTAAAAACGGTTAGCCATCAAGTCTTAATCGAGATGCAATTGAGGCAGGTAGACGGTAGGGGTCTACCAGACCACCTTTAGATGACCACGTCTGAGTACCGTCATCGTCAAAAGTGAATGATTATTGGACAAGGCCTAGAGCGCTGGTGGCCTAGTGGTAGCGACCCCGCCTTCCGATTCTAAGGTCGTGGGTTCAAATCCAGTCGTGTACCAATGAGTTTTTCTGCCCAAAAATTTATGTACACTATGCCAGTGCTCTCAAACGGTGAAGGAAAACATCGTGAGGAAACCGGCATATTTAGAACCTAAAAAATTCGATAATTTATGTCAAGTGCACGAAACGAGCCTCTTTGAGGCGCACACAAATCCTTTCACCACACTTGGTTCGAAAAAATCAGTGACACGATAAGAAGAAGAAGAATTGGACAAGGTATGGTAAGGTATTGTAATAGGTACCTACTTTTAAGTGCACGAAAGGAGCTTCTGAGGCACACTTGAAATCCTTTCACCACACTGATTTGAAAGAATCAGTGTCACGATAAGAAGAAGAAATGTAAAATTAAGTAACTTTAATGTCCCCCTATGGATCACGGTCCGAAATAAAAAGTTTTTTTTGTTTTTTTTTTTTATAATCATTATCAACCTTCCTAAATCTCGACCATCTACTGACTTTCTCGTCTTCTTCTGTCTGTAGGTACCTACTGAAGTACAGTCACGCTCAAGAAGTAATGAAACCGAGCGGCATTTGAACCCAAGAACTCACTTCGCATTGATACCGGGACATTCAAAAATCTATTAGATTTCTTTTAGCTTAGGTAAACGCTATTAAAAATGAAATTATGGACAAGAATTACAAAAACAACTTATTGATTTCAATTATTTTTTCTCTTCGGTGTTCTGAACAAAAAGACAACTTTCTTAAAACCTACATACCCCTTATGGGTAGATAATAAGTAGGTTGGTAGCTAGAACCTACCTGTGCTACGCAACAATGTAAGTAAAAGCTTCTGGTTAAACAGATGCGGCGAAATAAATTAGTAGGTGCTATCCAGTTTTTGTTTCGCCCTGGGCGGCTGTATTTGTTTGAAGCGCGAATGATTATGGAACACACAAATTAATTAATGTCTTTGCGAAATGCTTGTATGAATATTCACGTACCTAGTTGTATTTTTATAAAACTGACTTGCGCTTTTGTGCACAAACTTTTGCCTAGTAGTATTTAGTAAGTAAGATTTAGTATAAGATATAAAACAATAAGTATTAAAACAGCAATAATATTTAGCAAGTAAGATTAGTATAAGTCCATTAAAAAAATGCAAATAAATAAAATAGTTCAAAAACCGGGATTTCATTACGTAAACTTAACATGGATGCGCCAATCGCCATTTAAATCAAGCAATCCCGGATTTTTTCGTGTCTCAAGTTATCTCATCGGAACATTATTTTATTTCGTAGATTAAATGAATACCTTAGTAATTACGCAGTTTTAAGGTCGTACGCAGTTAGTTATTAAGTCTCCTAAGCCTAAGTAGTAGGTACCTACCTAGGTATAGCGATAATACAAAAACATTAACTTTAAATCAACCCCTAACTTTTCAAATTGCCAAACAGACCCCATAAAATGACTTGGCAAACTTCCCCCCTTTTAAGTGCTTACCGACTGTTCTGTCTGTTGCATAAGTTTGCACAATTCGGGCCAGACCGCGCCTGGTACGTTTACGGCTGGTTTTATCCAGAAAATACCAGATTTTACCAGTTTGAACTCGTAAGGGGTTCGCGAATGCAATTGCACGAACATGCAATGGGGGAAGTTTTGCATTTATATTGCAAGTAAATTGCTTAGGGGGCTTTCTTGCGATACTGAGGGGAATATAGATAGGGGTAGGTTTTTTGCAGTTTTTTTTAATTAACTGGTTCTAAAGTTTATAATTGATGTACTTACTTGGGTAATAAGTTTTGTACTCCTTACACTATCTATCGCGAATGATTCTTTTGGCTAATAAATTTTATACTAGCGACCCACCCTAGCGAAGCCGGGACGGGTCTCTAATAAATAGCTTATGTTACGCCGGGATAGTGTAGCTTTCTTATGGTGAAAACAATTCTGAAATCTGTCCAGTAGTTTGTGAGTTTATTTGTTACATACAAACGATTCTTTTTTATAACGCTTTTATTAGCTTCACCTGTATGTATGTATGTATGTATGTAACCGACCTCTTTGAGCTCGATTTTGTCCTACTTTGAATGATCAGATTTGATTCAAACTTTGCACACCTGTCAAAGGTCGATGACAATGCAATAATATGAAAAAAAAAAAAAAAAAATGAAAAGAAATATAAAAAAAATAAAAAAAAAAATAAAAAAAAACTAAAAAGTAAAAAATAAATTATAGTTTAAAAAACTAAAAAAAAACGCTTTTATAACTAATTGAACTAAAAAGTTTAAAATAAAACTGTAATAATCAATTGAAAAAATTATATTATTGTACAAAAAGCGTGGGGGGCTTGATTTTGATTGCTGTAAATATTTTATCAATAGTTTATTATATCTGAAGTTATTATAAAAAGCACCCCACGCTTTTTTGTACAATAATATAATTTTTTTAATTGATTATTACAGTTTTATTTTAAACTTTTTAGTTCAATTAGTTATAATAGCGTTTTTTTTTTTTAGTTTTTTAAACTGTAATTTATTTAATATTAGAAGTGGTGCTAGTGTAGACGAAGCGTACTTTCGACGAAAATATTGAAAATATAAGATGGGGTGTTGGGGAGCTACGTTTGGTATACCTAAATGGCGGTATTATATCAAATAGCATAGCTTTAACTTCTAACATTGCAGTCTTCTAATAGCTTGCTATTAGAAAATGTAACGCAACCACTAGGCCACCAGAGCGCTGGTTGCATAAAGGTAGCGGCCCCGTCTTCCGATCCTAAGGTCGTAGGTTCAAATCCAGTCGTGTACCAATGATTTTTTCTGCCCAAAAATGTATGTACCTACACTATGCCAGTGCTCTCAAACGGTGAAGGAAAACATCGTGAGGATACCGGCATATCTTAGAACCTAAAAAGTTTGAAAATATGTGACAAGAGCACAAGAGACGCCTCTTTGAGGGCGCACTTAAAATGATTTCACTACACTTTGGTTCCAAAGAGTCAGTGATACGGTAAGAAGAAGAAGAAAATAGATAAGCTCACTATTTATTTATTTGGTAACATCAATATTACAAAAGTGTTACTTACTACATTTTACAAACAGGTACATAAACTAAAAATGATAAGTTGTAAAAAATTAAATGCGTAAGTACGCTAACTCCCACTCTAGGAGAACCTGTGTTGTGTGTAGTTAGCCTTCATCTAATTAGTAACCAAAACCAAAATGTTACGTCATTTCACAGCAAAATCAACTAAAACCTTAATATTCTCAAATTTAGACACAACAAACATTTACCCACCAAACACGAGGTGTGGTACCCTCAAATGTCACCGGGCGTTGGGGTGTTAGGGGTAGCTGGGGTGAACGCGAGGGTGCGGGTAGGAAACGAGTAATGGCGCCTAGTCACGAACCTCACTCAAATTACGTACTACAGTTGGAATTATATGATTTTTTTCAGCGTAGGTTGGATTTTATAGATTTTGATCGGGAGGCCGGCACGCTATTCGTGATTTAAGGCTTAGTCGTTAGTTTAACAACCCAAGGTATGTGTGGATTATGTGGATCGACACGAATTTTAACTTTGAGTACTAACTACCTACCTACTGTAGGTTAAACCTACTTACTAGTCAAATATTGTTAGGTCTAGGGAGTTATTGACAAAACTCATTATATTTTTTTTAGCTCGCTGATTTTTATGTAAATTATTACCTAAGCCATAATTGTATGGTTTTCTATGTTTATTGTTTCTAGTATATCACCTTACCTACCTACGTAACATTTATGTGCATATTGTGTGCTATTAAATTTTTTTCATAATAAATGTTTAAAGTTCTAATAAAATAATTTCTTTTTCTTTTCCTTTCACCACACTGGTTTGAAATAACCAGCGATACGATAACAAGAAGAAGAAGAGTAATATAACTGAATAGGTAAGACAGAGAACTCTTCTAATCTCACCTACATTATTATTATGAGAAATGCGTGAACTTTAGATACTAACCTACATATTATTCTAAAAAAACCGCTTGGTAAAACATTTACTTATTTTAATCCAAAGCTTCATTGTATCATTGTTTTTTTATAATTTTATAGTTTACTTTTCCCATAGATTTTTTAGAATGATAAACGCCTTTTTGAGGTGACTGTGTATAATAAGATACTTAAACAATCATTTCACACGTTAGCATTGAAAAAACATGAGTAATTAGTAACTTAACGACTTAAAAATAACTTTTCTTTACCGTTTTAGAGCGCTGGCATTTTTTATATATCTAGCTTATCTGTCGTGTTAGTATCACTATTTATAACTCAAGAACGGCTTAACCGATTTGGCAAAAATTTGGTGGAGAGGTAGCTTAGACCCGGGAGAAGAACAAGGATACTTTTTATCCCGAAAAAGCAACGGGAACGGAGTGTTACGGGAACGGGCGAGCGAAGCTGCGGGCGGCCACTAGTTTTTAGGGTTCCGTAGCCAAATGGCAAAAACGGAACCCTTATAGATTCGTCATGTCTGTCTGTCTGTCTGTCTGTCCGGCCGAGTCACAGCCATTTTTCTCCAAAACCATAAGAGCTAGACTGATGAAACTTGGTGAGTAGATGTATTCTGTAAACCGCATTAAGGTTTTTACACAAAAATAGAAAAAAAACTATAAATTTTGGGGGTCCCCATACTTGAAACTGAAACTGAAAAATGATGTTGAGGTTTCTAATATGGTTTTTTTCTAAACTGAATAGTTTGCGCGAGAGACACTTCCAAAGTGGAAAAAAGTTGGTCCCCCCCCCTCTAACTTCTTAAAGAAGAGAATGATAAATCCAAAATAAATATATGTTGTACTTTGCAAACTTCCAACGATATTTGGTTTGAACGAGATCTACTCAGTAGTTTTTTTTTATACCTACGTCATAAATCCGTAAACCGCAATTTACCTTTCGACGAACTACAAAAACCTTTATATTATGTTAATTGATGCTACGGAACCCTTCATGGGCGAGTCCGACTCGCACTTGGCTGCTTTTTTATATATCTAGCTTATCAGTCGTATTAGTTACGCTATTTATAACTCAAGAACGGCTGAATCGATTTGGCTGAAAATAACAGAAATAAGTACTTTTATAATAAGTATATACATATTATGGACAATATACACAACACTATCTAGCACAAAAATAAGCAGAGCTTATACTATGGAGTCAGATAGCTGCTAAAATACTTATATTTTTTTGTCAATACCTAGACAATATAACACCCAGACAGATCACAAACATCTACGTTCACCACACAAATATTTGTTCTCAGTGGTGATCGATCCCATGACTTACGGCGAAGGAGGGCTGCTGCTAACTAAGCTGAGACGGTATAGCCAAAAAAATAACGTATTTTATTTGTGTTCGTGGTTTTTGTTCGTTGTGCGGTCAGTTTGTGGTCTAAATGAGCTCTATTGAGCAATTCATAGATTTTAAATGAACTCTGTGGTGGTTGAACGACATTTTAATGTAATAATGAATGAGTTGTTACATGATGTTGTGATTAGGTACTCAGAGGTGCAAATAATCTCGAAAGGCTCATCGTAACGGGCAAGATAGAGCACAAATAAATTATTGTAATTAGTTCGTTGGGTCAATTTCAAGGGATGCCATGGATAGGAGAGGAATGAATGCAGAGATGACGGCTGACAGAGGGGAATGGAGGAGGAAGACATGTTGTGCCGACCCCACATAAAGTGGGATAAGGGCAGGAAGAAGAGTTTGTAAGGTCAATAAAATGTTTTTCTTTCTTTCTTTTAAAACACCAAGAGGACGAAGCCCAAAAAGATGGTTGGACCAAGTGTCAGACCACCTGAATATGCCCGTTAACGTTGCACACCACCAAGTCGAAGAAAGGGGCAAGTGGTACGAAGACATTTTGATATAATATAGCGTCATAAGACATTCGTCAAATCTCAAAACTGCTACCAAATGCATAGCTCAATATGTTCTATAAAAGATAGAGGCGCTATCCTACTAATATTATAAACGCGAAAGTTTAGATGGATGGATGTTTGTTACTCTTTTACGTAAAAACTACTGAATGGATTTTAATGAAACTTTACAATAATATAGGTAGCTTATACATCAGAATAACACATAGGCTACCATTTATAAAGATATTAGAACGGATGTAAGTCACGGAAACGAGGCGAGCGAAGCGGGCGGCCGCTTGTAGGTAATAAAAAAAAGTTCAATGACACTGCTTTTACACTTACAATACGTATTATGACAAGTAATAATAACTGTAAGTCTGCGTACAGCCAGGTGTTTGAGGTTCAGGATGGACAGATTACCTTAACAGTAGCTAATAGTGTTGTGCTACGTCGGTAAGAAAATTATCGATGAATATGAAAACTAGTAGTTTATGATCGTGCGTGTGGTTTACCAGTACTACGCGTACTTGTGAAACTTTTAATGAGGTCCTTGTAGGTTCCAGGTCTATACTTGTGTGAAAAATGCTGTAGTTACAATATTACACAAGAAAGGAGACTCCTCCAACCTAAGTAACTACCACCCTATATCCCTTTTCTCTCAAATCTACAAGCTTTTTGCTAGAATCCTCTGTAATCGTTTAACTCACCAACTCGATGAATGCCAGAGTTTCTCTACTATCCATCATATACACACCGTGAAACAACTAATGGATAAGAGTTCTGAATACAACCGGCTCTTGTTTAGCTTTCATCGATTACGAGAAAGCTTTTGACAGTGTCAAACACTGGGTAAGAGCGGCCAGATCGACGCTCGGTATGTGGATGTGCTTTGGGAGCTATATGCTGCAGCAACGATGCAAGTTAAACTACATGAGCTTACTTGTCCCACTTCCATCCAAAGGGGCGTGCGGCAGGGCGACACCATTTCACCTAAACTCTTTACAGCCGTTCTCGAAGTTGTTATGAAAACACTTGAATGGGATTAAACTGGGATCAACGGTGTCTATCTGTCGCATCTCAGATTTGCAGATGACCTTGTTTTGTTTGCGGATTCCTGGATTTGCAAAATATGCTAAAAGACCTTTGCGAGTAAAATGTTCCATCTACAATATTCAAGGTACATTCCTTCCATGTGGCGTCCGTGGGATACGCCCTGTGATGTAACAGGGCGTATTTATTGGTTTTGTTAGATTTTGATGACGATTGAATTGTTAGGTTTAAAAGGATAAAAGATCAAAGATAGTGTAAGTAACGACACACTACAATTAATCAGATAAAAACAATTACTTACAACAATAGTGTTTTCAAATTAATGGACAGAAAGACATTCTCAAGGCTGATTTTAATCATTGGATAGAAGAAACGACAACTCAATAACAGAACAATAGTTTACACAACAATCTTTACAGGAAACACAGAGAACGGTGCAAAATTGTACTTGGCCTATAGAGTCGCAATAACCTGGCCCTTTACTTTCTACTTTGTCAATCTTTTTTCATGCAAAAAGTAGACAAACAAGTATACGGCTCACCTGATGGAAAACTGTTACCGTAGACTATGGACGCTTGCAATAGCAAAGGCAAGACAAGCGCCTTGCCGACCCTTTAAAACTTTTAAAACGCCCTTTTTGAAGAACCCCATGCTATGGTATGCTTATTGTTTTTACGTTTACCTCAGCTACACTTTGTTAGTAGGATACTTGAAAATCATCGATGTACCTATACCTATTATAGACAGATTAAACGTCCGGGCCTTAAAAACGGCCAGAGAAATTAAAACACAAATAGAACGGGTCTTATTTGAGTTAAGGTACTCAAGCAATCGCGGAATTCGAAGTGAGTTGCCAAGTTTTTTTGAAAAGTTTATGGAACGTGAATTCAGCAATAACTCAATCAAGCCGTCTTGCTGGAATACCAGAGCTGCATGTGATGTAAAGGTTTCAGAAATAGTGTCTTTCGATAAAGATTTCTTTTGATAGGAAGCATAGCAAACTCATGCCATTTTTTCGCGCTCTGTTTATATGCAACGATGTACTATGTCGGTTATCATCGATGTTGAAAATAGTGTTCTATTATTCTGATATTTTCCTCACTACAAAAGTAGCAGGCAAATTATCGGCAGTCCTCGCCGCGTAATAACAGGTAACAGGAGCCGAGTCGCCTCCGAGCGGGCACGCAAGGACGCGCGAAATTACAGCGGACACACGGCAACAGCCATAGGCTAGCGAACACACGTTCCATTTTCAAAATAGCAGCCAACTGGCATGCAAACACCATGCTCTATTTTCAAATTTTATTTTAGACAAAGAAGTTCCATTTTCAAAAAGGCTTTTCAAATTGGCAAGCGTTCCATTTTAAAAATGTTATTTTTTAAACAATAATTTTATAAAATACATTATGTCGTAAAAATGAATGGATCTGAGATAACCAACACTGTAATTTTAATGAATTTATTGACACCAGAGTTATTTTTATTTACGCTATAAATTATATTGACACTTAAAAAGATTAAGATATATTTTGTGCAGATTTACAATGGCAGGTAAGTAGGCTACATAAATAACCAACTAAGTTCACATAAAATAACCAGAATTTACTAAAAGTACTACTACCAAAGCTTTAATATAATATTTTTTCCCTACTCGCAGAAACTTTGGTCTGTAATAAACAGAGTAAAAATAAAGAACAAGCCTTGTAAAACAAAGAAATATAGGTTTATAATCTTCGTGAATAGCCCGACCGACGGCGGCGGAGCACGCATCCGCTCGTTTAGTCAAATTACATCCTTATTTTAGTTAGAATGTTTTATTCTGCTCTCATTTTAGCTCTATACGTACCTATTTCACCATTAAAAATATTCTTAGCAGTTTAATGAAGCTTTTTGAGTGTTTCCTGAATGATAAAAAGTTGTGAATAAATTTACTTGCATCTGAATGTATTTAGGTCAAAAAAGCCTTTGAGCAGAAAAAATGGAGTCATATGCAAATGTCTTACCACATTATAGACAAATTGCTCGATTTAAATCTCGCTTCTGTAAAAAACGCCTAGTCGATTCTTGGAATCGACTTAGTAAAATTGCATATTTAGGTTGGCACGAGCCAAATTACTGCAGCTATTAACTTGCTTCTAAGAAACCCGATCGATTTAGGAGTTAACGACTTTCAAGATTGTTGTTTTTAGTTTTGCTGCCTTATTTTATGTGGCGTCGTTAAGTTACACAGCTTAAATCACGTTTAAAATGTACAAGCTATAAATTTCACGCTTTTTATAGTACAAACATATCGTAAATATTTTAAAATTGTATAATTTTATTGTCCACTTAAATGGTGGAAGTTTGAATTGCACAATTCGGTATCGAAATATTCATGAAATAGATTTACATCTCCCATATATATTTTTACATTAATACAACCGTAAAACCCTCACCTATTAGCTACCTAAGCAGTTAAAAAAAGATCAACATAATTTTAAACAAAACTCGCAACTACGCTTAATTTAGAAACAAATTCTATAAAAAACAAGCAAAAATCATAAATTCAATGAAAGAAAACATGAAAATTGCTTTTTAAAACGCCACTTTGTCACGCCATCTTATTTTAAGACATCGTCAAACCACCATTACACCTTATCGACCCTTATAAAACAACAGTGCAGCCACTTAGTATGTTTAAGTACCCACAGATACGGAAATCCCACGATTGTCTTCAAATCTGACTCCCATCCGTCTACAGCTCATAACAAAAGGAAAATTGACGCAATGTGACGTTTTATCGATAAAAAGTATTATGACATACCGAACATCGATATGTTCACTTCCCTACTATTGTCACACGATTGAAATGTACCAAGTAGGTTCAATTTACAAAAAGTAAGAACTGTTTTTGTTGGAGGTCGACAAGAACGATTTCGCTACTGGGTTTAGCCGGTTTTTTAGATGATTTATAATGTAACTAATAGTATGTTATGTTTGAGCCAAAACAGAAGTTTATTTTTGGTCAGCGTAGGCTAACTGCAAAATATCTTACGTAGGGGAGTAGTTAGAGGTACGTCCTAGTGCCCTGCAATGGAACGATGCAGGCTAAAAGTAAAATTAAAAAAATCATTTTCCTTGTATGGAGATAGGTACCTAGTTTTTTTATAAGATTAGTAAGATTTAAGCTTTATTCTCCAAACCAGAAGCTTTTGTCTCATCCCACAGTAACAAAGAACAAACAATAAGTGCCTTTTCACATGAACACAGCCGCTTTTGTCATATACCTAGTTAGAGTATCAGAAGTTTAACATTATTCTTAAGTTTTTAAAGGTTAGCTATTGAAATGTCGAATAATGATATAAATCTTGTTGAACTCTGATAACGTTTGCTATATTTTTCGTTACGTTTACAAAACACTTAATAGTTGGTGGAAGCAGGGCAGTTCACGGTTGGGCACGTTCTTGACGTGCGTGATCACCACGACTTAATGTAGATGGCGATAGTTACCAATAAGGACTGTTAAAATGACCCTAGCGACTAAAATAACAATAAAAAAAATTATACTGTAATAAAAAACGCAGGGCAGTTCATGGTAGGGCACGTTCCTGACGTGCGTGACTTATGAGGCAATGCTTTGTTATAGGCGATGATTACCAATAAGGACTGTTAAAACGACCCTAGCGACCGAAAGAACAAATAATAAAAAAATCGGTTGTCTGCAAAGTCGGTTTACTGACAATAGTTGAACGTGACAACATCATAAACACACCACGTCGCACGCGGACGCATCGCTCACTCAAGTAGGAGAGAGACAGATGTCAAACGCTGCCGAACGCGGAGGCCGATTGTGCCTCTTTGTCGCTCGTTCCACGCTCTCACTTGCACTTCAAGCCTTAAATGGAACGCCTCAGAGCGAGGTAACGCCGCATGAGTATAAGACGTTGTCACGTCAAAAATATATAAAGTAATGAAAAACATTTGCTCCTGTTTCAAGCAGCCGTGTGCATGTGCAAAGGCCCAGAACCGTTATCAACTCGTGATCTATTACATATGGATTACGAGACCCCGTGATTATGGACCGTAAATCAGACAATAGATAACTGTTTATACGAACTATGTATTGTGAGCATTTGTACCTATAAGTGATTAAATTCAAAAACTTGAAAAATGGACTTCTAATTTAAATCAGTTAATTTTTATTTTGCTTTTGCAGAAATAGAGAATAGAGAGAAATAGAGAAAGGGAACTGGAAGTCTTTGGGTGAGGCCTTTGCCCAGCATTGGGATGATGTAGGCTAAAGAAAAAAAATAAGAGGATAAAAAAGTTTGAACTGTTCTATGACGTCACAGTTCTATAGAACAAACGGGAGTTCCAAACTACATGGTAAACCAAATTTTGAGGAAAATTATTGGATTGGGAATTTTATTAAAATCGGTCCTGTTTTAGTCACAGGATTTAGAAGGTTAACCTAATATATTTCGGGACGATGAAGTACTATGGACAGAGTTTTTGATGGGCTAACATCCTTTCTTACAGTAGTGGTCATTGACTGATGATTATTGACTAAATTGTGAAACAATTAGAATTGGAAGAAAATTCATGAACTCTTACCTACCTACAAATAAAAATCGAACATAGAACCTCCTCATTTCTTAAGTCGGTTACAAAATGAATGTTTGATTTGAATCTTGTTCGGAGCGCATTACTAGTTTTATTTGCGTTTAGAAGTTTTATTTTTTCATTTTATATCTTTGTGACAATACAAAATAAATGCACGTTAAAAATAAAAATAAAATATTTACATTTTTTTCATGGTACTTGAGTAACAGAGTTATATCACTTGTACCATCAATGGTACAAATCAATGGTACAATTGACACTTATGGCCCGAACACACCTAGTTCGCTGGCGGTAGCGATCAGTGAAACGGTGTCAAATATCGCTGTCAGATTTGAGATTTGACAGCGAATATTTGACAGCGTTTCACTGTTCGCTACCGCCAGCGAACTAGGTGTGTTCGAGCCTTAAGGCGAAATTTTACCAGGTTCTTGAGCAATAAACCTATAAAATAAAGCGTATGATCTTCATTCCTCGGAGACCAGACCCTGATGAGCTGAGGCATCAGGAAATTCACGGGTACACTGTAACTCCTGTGAATTCTCCCAGTGCCAAGGCCCAGCAGGGTCACACAGCTTCTTTTCTGTCTTCTTATTCATCTTCTTCTCTTCATATTTTAGCTGGAAAACGAGCAGACGGGCACCTAAAGGTCCGTTCACACAGACCGGCTCGGAGAGGAGAGCAGATTCTTATCACGTTGAAAACAGAGTTTTTAGTATTTGTAGTAAGGTTTAATTTTGCATCTGCGCTGCTTTTGTCATTAAGAATGCTTGAACGCGCTTAGTGTGAAATAATAAGAGGAGCTGACCGGCTCCGATCGCATACTTTTCTCGTCGGCTGCGAGCGCATCCGCTTTCAGATCGCTTCCATCAGTCGGTCTATGTGAAATAGTTGGCGGCTCCGCTCCGACCGTCTGTGTGAAAAGAAAAATGCGCGCCGATGCTCTCCGAGCTGGGTGTCGATTCTAAAAGCACAAATCGCTCAAGCGATCTTTGAAAATGGAACGCGGATTCAGTTATCACTCGACGATCACTCAATCGAACCGTTTTGCTGGAATTGACGCCCTGGTCTGTGTGAACGGACCCTAATGGGAAGTAGTCACCGTCTGTAGCTTAGTTATATCAGCATCTTTTAATGGTGGTCTTCATGTGCTGATCATTTCCTTCGTCGACGGCTTTTGACCAAAATATTGAATCATCTTTAAACCTTTATGCTTAAAAGTAATTTAAAACTAAAACTTTGCATGTTGGTCTCCGACAAAAAAGGTTGTACTAACATTATTATTAATAAGATTTTCAATATTGACCATGGTTCATATTGATGTGATTTCCACTTTAGAAAAATTACGAAGACGTAAATTTTTAAAAACCCAACTCAAGGGAAAAAACAAAACGTAAGACTAGGCGGTATGGTCTTGGTACATGCCTGCTTCAAAAGAAGCGAAAAGGAAAAAAAATGACCATGCTTCAGGGCCTTCAAGCGAATAAATACTTAGGTACTACACAATCATTTCAACTTATTTCAAATACTGGCTAAAGTTATAAATCAGAAATGTGTAAAAACACAGCAGATTCTTGAACTAACTGAACGTTTCGTATACCTACATACATTTATATTGTCAGTTCTGCCTAACCCCGTTATTTTGTAAAATCTTCCTCAATAACTTTCCGGCTGAAGAACCCGCTCAAACGGAAACATTAACATAAAAACAGTAGTAATACCTAATGTTTAGCCGAACCTATGCCGTAAAAACTTCTTATCTACCACTCAGCAGGAATAACGACGTAAAAAGCGAACAATACCTGTTAGTTTTGAAGCCAGCGATGGTTTTCCTACGTCAATGTCAGCTCTAGCCGAGTCAATGCATACACACACCGAATTCTGCGTATTGCATAGACGTGACTCAATAACGCTGACACTTCTACTTTTTTTAGGACTTAAGTACTTTAAAAACACTATTTATTGCACAAAGCATTACTTATTTAGTGTCTTGTACAGTTTTTATGAAAAAAAGTTTTCACTATTTTTACTTTTTCTAGTCAAGTTAAGTTCAATCTAGTCTTACGTCAGCTGTCAGTTATGTTATGATTAAGACTTCTTGCGTCACGACTTATAGGTATTAACCTAATACTTTAAGAACGACTAAAACTTGATTAAGTATTGCGTTGCATTTAGAATTAGGTACTGCTCGAGAATCTTCTTTCTTTTTGAGCACCTTAGTTAGCCGTGTGAGTTGAGAATAATTATGCTAAACTTGTAATCTAATTGCTTTTACCAAAAATAATTTACCGTTTGAAAATTACATGATGTAAAAATTCCAGCGCGTAATCCTGTACCACTGACTTTCGGCTCTTAGTGCCGGCAATAAGCGGTTATCCGCAAATCGCCGGACTCCATTTTACCGTTGAGCGATCATTAGTTACAACATCGATATCATTTTGTAGATGTCATCAAACTCGTAATAGGAAAATAAAACTGAATTTCAGTTCAATCTGCCAATTGCCAACTGCCAGAGCGAAGAAAAAATAGTTTATTTTTTTTATTTTTGTCTTTCAAATACCTACTATGAGCCTCTAACAAAAAAGTATTTAGTCATAGGTATAATAATCATGAATAAAGACTCGACCTACTGTTTAAAAAAAAAGAACAACATTTTATTTTTGAAAATGGAACTAAAATCGGCGATATCTGTGGTAGAATGCATGCGATGCGTTGCGGCTATAGAAAAAATAAAAAAAAAATATTGGCGCGAAATCTTTTGACCTTTTTTCCAACTAGGTATTTAATTTTTTTGGATTATTTTATTTTCTCGCAATCGGAGTGAAAACCCATTGAAACTCGATTTTTATTTTCTTCTCTAACAAGCTACTAGGTATTACGTAACATAAGAATATGATAAATAAGTATTAAGGGATATGTACGAGTATAATTATATACTTATTATGTGCTAAGCGTTCGTTCGAAAAAAACTCACCTCATAGGGTAACCGTTGCAAATCTGAAACAAAAGTATTTCTATATAAGTTTTGTTATTTAGGAAAGCATTTAGATTTCTTATAATTATTGAGCGACACTGCTTGACGGCTGAAATAGGCACGGGTATTCGCATTGGAAAATAACGAAGGAATCGGGTATGAAAGCACTGGGGAAATAGGTCTAAGTTTGTCTGTCGAAAAATGTATCTGCTCTATGCCAGTACTCTCAAACGGTGAAGGAAAACATCACGTTGTTGCCTCGCGAAGAAACCGGCATGCCATAGAATCTAAAAAGTTCGAAATAAACATGAGTCAAGTGCACTCGCAGGAGCCTCTGAGATAGATAGATAGATAGAAAATGCTATAGGCACACAACAAATTATAAAAGTACAGGTACATAAAAAATCCTAAAACTATTTGCCTCATACAATGGCTCTCAGATGCGTACTTAAAAATCCTTTCACCGCACTGGTTTGAAAAAACAAGAATAAGAAGAAAAAGAGCATTGAGTAACCACTAAAATTATACCCTAAAAAGTACACTGAGAAGTTTAAAGTTATGAGAACTTAGTACCGTACGAAGTGACCCTAGTAGTTACAGATAGTTTTTTTTCTCACACAAATATGAATAAAGTATACAGTTATGGTAATTACGAGTTAAACAGCTCATTAGCAAGTCTTTTGTTGGTCATAGCATGTTTTGTTTAAGTTCGTGGTCGAGACATTTTAATTTGCAGATTATCTACAGTCAAACTTGATTGGCAGTTTGCTTGTTTTTTTAATGAATTTGAATAATACGACGCTAAACGTAATACAAAGCATTTTTAATTGTAGGTAGTTACAATAAAAGTATAGGGTACTAGGGGACTTTTTAGTCAACTCCACATGTAGGTATACTTAAGTATTTACCCTGTCTTTCCTGAGGATTAAACCGACTAGGGGCAAATTTTTCAATTAACAAGTTTTTTCCTTCGAATGAAAATATAATTATTCATCTTTTTTCTACGAGTTTTTCTAACATTTTGAGTTCGCCGAAAAGGTTATTTCGTTAACTAAATATTCACTATCACGAATGACTGGTCGACCAATTAAATATTTGACAGTTGTTTATTTGTTGTCAAATTTTTGTTCATAAAATTAGAGAAAAACAACTATCAAATACTTGATCGGGTGATTAGTCATCCGTGCAATCGGCCCTAAGTACTTCAAGCCAACAATATCGACATTCTGAAAAAGCAATCAATTTCAACTAATGACAGTACCTACCTTTTAGTAAAATGACAAAGCTATTCAATATTTCAAAGTAGTCTTTCCTATTGTACAAATATAGAAACTCGTTACGGCTTTTATACTTTACTAAAGGTAATAATCTAGCGTGGACGTACCTACGGGACAATCATTAACTAATGTAAAAAAATATTTTAAAATTGATGACGATATTATACTTAGTCATTTTCTTTTGTGTAGAGTAAATACCCGTATAAATATAGAAACCAATTTATTAGTAGGTATAAATACACTCGCCCACAATAATAAAGGGTCACCCAGCTAACTCCAAATAACTTTGAAACCAGTCAAGCAAGCTTTTTAAATTAAAAGTATCTGAAAGAAAATGTTATTACGCATAAAATAAACTACAGTTTGATTCAAAATAACAATTTATTCATTTGAAAATGAAAATAATTCTTGTGCATTCTTTAAAGTCAAAAGTATGATTTTGCACATATTTCTACAAAAAAAGAAAATGACGAAATTGAAAAAAGAATCACAATTTAAAAAGTTTACTATTTAAGTATCTACTTATAAAGTTTTTTTCATGCCATTACAGAAAAAAAAGTTTAGATGACGGGTTGCATACAGTTCGCATATCATATTTTGGTTTAATTAATAACATTACTGTTTTCAAAAGTGAACCATTATTTTTTGTGGGCGAGTGTTATGATTTTAATCTTGAATATATATTTGAGCCATAAAATATAGTCTGGGCAAAACAATTAATCGAGTTGAAACAGTTTTTCACAACTACCCTCAAAACGTATTTTTAAAGAAAATGGTTATAATAATTTACTCGATTTGTTTAATTATTATAAAATTAATTCAATTTTGAATCGACACAAAAAACATATTTTGCTAGCCTTTTCATCGCCATACAACGAGAAAAAAATAAATATAAAAATTATGTTTCATAGTAGATGCTTACTTACATTTCAACCGTTGTTAGTCACAAAATTATGTAGGCGTAGAGCCAACTTCTGATCCAACTTCAGATTTTTGATGAATAAAATACTCAAGTTCAATAAATCAGTGTATATTTCTCTTCAACTCTTGGTGCTTTCAACCTCACCGTACGATGCGAGCGAATGGAATCATCCCCGCCGTCACCAATCACTCTTTCTACCTCAAACGTCTCGATAGTTCAGTTTTTTCCCAGTATCCGTGATTGGCGCCACCGGCACACTATTCCGTTGTTGGTTGGATGTAATTACATATTTACAGTTTTCGACTAACACATATTTGGTGGACCAATTACACAATGATTAAATAATCAAATTGTTTATATTGTATATGATACCTAGTGTTTATCTGTATGAATACTCAATTGAATGTAAAAAATACTCTAAATAAATGGTGATACTATATCTAAAACTTACAAACCTACCAAAATACTTGTTGCCTACACCTGTGAGCATAATACGAAACCTTTCGTTTAGAATATCACAAATCATAACACGAGCGTGATATAATTTTTTTTATACAACTAGCTGATGGGACAAGCATATTATGGCCAACCGGATATTAAGTGGTGACCATCGCCTATAACAAAGCATTGCCTCGTAGGTCACGCACGTCAGGAACGTGCCTTATAATGCACTACCCTGCGTCCATCAACTTGAGGCATCGGCATACAGATGTTCAGCCACTCGTGCCAGTAATTTCACCGGCACTCACACCCTTCAAACCGAATCACAGCAATGCTGCTTCACGGCAGAAATAGGCATGGTGGTAGTACTTCCCCGGACGAGCCACACACAAAGAGCTATTACTGCTAATTAATAATACGGATATAATAATATCAGTTGCTAGGTATAATAATATAATAACTAGGTAAAACGTCACTGTCCTAGGCTTGTTATTATCCATTAAGCATGGACTACTAATTATAGCCTATAAATTACCATCACATAAGTTGCTTCACATGTTTAAATGATTCCAATAATAGTACCATTTACCATAAGTATTCCTTGTTATCAGCCAACATAATTATTACCATTGCCTTTTGCCAATCTGAAATCAACCATGCTACCTTTAAATACAGCTGAAAAAAGCATGTAGTGGTTTGTTGTTACTCGGTTGCTATGGCAACGCTTTAAAAACCGGTATTTCCGTAGAAATCATTAATGTTTGCTTGCCTTGGTTTGGATTTAAATATTCATAGGTTATTTTTTCAGTCGGATGTTTGATAGTGTCAAATTGACAGGACCGGACAATGGCATGACATTAGTCATGTTATTTTTGAGGGTAGATGGGATTCGTTTTCTGTCATTTCCGGAAGTCACATTGCTTTTTGATTTTAATTGTTTTTCTGGTGTTATTTTGAGTTCTGTTGTGTAATTTCGGTGGTATTTAAACCAACATTACTTGAGGTCGTAGCAAAGTCGGTCGCAAAGTTCGATATTCTGATTTGATCGAAAATGTTTCAGGTGGTTTTTGGAAAAAACGGCCATCTTTTTTCCAATGCCAATTAGGGTAGGGCCGATCTGTGATTGACGACTGACGACTTGACGGAATAGTTATTTGTTATACAAGAGTGCAAAGCTGCTTTTTAACCGCGTGCTCAATTTTGATGACTGAGCAAGCGCAGGATTCTAAAGTTTAACCACGAGCGTAGCGAGTGGTTTAAAAGTTAGAATCCTAAGCGTTGGCTAAGGAATCAAAAGAGCACAAGGTGAAAAATCTTTGCACTCGAGTGCAACACGTAACTTTTCATCCCACCTCAGCGAGGAAATGACTAATGCAAAAAAGCAAACATGGCGCGACTAAAATTAACACATCCAAGAAGGTTCCGAGTATGAGTTATTAACAAATTTAAAAAGGTTGTATGATAAATTCGGCACCATGCAGGTAGAAGTAAATAGGTTTAATGGTGTTTTGAATTCACAAATACACCAAGAAGGTTACGAGTGCGAGTTTTTAACAAAATAAAAAAGGTTGTATGATAAGTTCAGCACCATGGAGGTAGAAATAAATAGGTTGTGTATTCACAAACCTATAGAACACGATATTCTAAATTCAAATTTACTTTATCCTCTAGCGGATAAAAACGGCTTTCCAGTCAGAAATTAAACAGGAAAAATACACTTTCCGAGCTGGTGGGATGAAAAAGTATTTTATCTATGTAATATATTATCATCATCCTCATTAAACTACTCGACACTGGCAAAATTGATTCGAAAAGGACGCAGATGCCATTCTTCCTGCCCTTATCCTACTTTATGTGGGGTCACAACATGTCTTCCTCCTCCATTCCGCTTTGTTAGCCGTCATCTTTGCATTCACTCCTCTCTTACCCATGTCATCTTTCACACAGTTCATCCATGTTTTCTACGTATAATAATGCCCTAATCGTAATGTTTAGTTCGTCAATTGTCAAATAACTTCTGCTAAAACTATCAAAACAAAGTGAAAACTAACAAACTCCAAGTAGGTTAGAACCTGAAAGGGTTGGGTCAGGTTTATGAGGCTAAATGGGGTCACAGCGCACCCCTATTGTTGTAAAAAGGTTTTATTATTATGCCTGATTTATTTTTGTCACGTAAGCCTTGGCGTGTTGATAGTTTAAATCAGTTTTTATTTTCTTTATAAAATATTCTGCTTTTCACGTCATTATGCATGCATGATAAACAAATTAACTTAATATAATTAATAACAAATTTTGTAGACACACAAAACTATCTAGCGCCAAATTAAGCAGAGCTTTATATGGGATCCAGGTAGCTGATATCATACTTATCATACTTATATCATACTTATATCTTATTATCTTTTGACTGGCCTCTAGCTCAGTTGGTAGTAGCTCTGCCTTCTGCGCCGTAGGTCGTGGGTTCGATCCTCACCGAGAACAAAATATTTGTGTCGTGAACATAAATGTTTGTTCTCTGTCTGGGTGTTATATTGTATTCTAAGTATGTATTTACAAAAAAAAATGTATTCAAGTATTATATCAGCTATCTGGTTCCCATATTACAAGCTCTGCTTAGTTTGGGGCTGGGTGTTGTGTGAATTGTCCAGAATATTTATTTATCTGTGTTCACCACACAGATATTTGTACTCCGTGACGATCGAACCCACGACTTACGGCGCAGAAAGCAGTGCTACTACCAAGTAAGCTCAAAAGCCAGTCATAGTCTGGTCTATTATTGGTCCATAAATTACTTTAACTATGTTATTCTTTAATATTCTCTTAGGAGTCCTTGGAAGAATAAGGCTTATTCCAGAAAAATCTAGCAACTATCCCCTACGAAGGGGATAAGGCAATCACCAATCAAGGCTATAAACCAATCAAGTAGGTACTAAATTTATTTTTTTTTCTTGCCAAATTTATGAAATTAACTTTATGTGAAACCAAGTCTTTTTTTTATAGGTACAACTTGCTGATGGAACAAACATTATGGCCCACCTGATGTTGCATGGTAACCGCCTATAACAAGGCGATATGTTCCTGAAAACTCTCCTATTATTTAAATCGCATACGGGCTCAACAAAGTCTAGTTATCAGTAAACCGTACTACATAAGTACCGTTCATACCACCCGTTGTCGTTCCCACGAATATTAATTTGCAATTGATTAGATAACTATGGATATCCGGTATATTCTATACTAGCGATTCGCCCTGTCTTCACACGGGTGGAAAAATTCAAAGGCAACCACAATGGGTGATTCTGTTTTTTTGAAAAGGGTTAATTATTAGGAGAGTTATTCTGAAAAACAATAAAATTTAAAAATCGAAAAGAAAAAGTATTATTGATTATTGACTTGGTATCGTATTGTTATATGATTATTTACGAGTCTCATAACAACCTCCTGAAATGTTTTGCAGGTTCAAAACTGCACCTTGTATAAAAAGACTCAGTCTGTCTGTTTGTCTATCCGACTGACACGAGGCTGTATCTCATGAACCGTGGTAGAAGAACAGTTGAAATTTTCACAGATGATGTATTTCTGTTGCCGTTATAACATCTATTTTTTTTTCTTTCACACAAAGGGTGTTATTAATAATCCTGGCGCAACGCTGGAGTAGTTAAATCTTGTTTTGTCACATTTGTTCGAGTTGACAATTGCATGTCAATGCAAGAGACAAAACACGGATCAACCAGTCCAACGCTACGCTAGGATTATTAATAAGACCCTAGGTGTGGTGAAAGGATTTTAAGTGCGCCTCAAAAAATCCCATAAACTCTTGCCTTCACAATAGAAACGTGTAGGTACAAATAAAAATACAATGTAGCGGTAGTTTTTCGTAATAAATACTTTTTACAGCAAAACTAAGTAGATCGATAGTAAACACGCAACCGCAATGCGGGAATCGAAAAACTAACTTTTTTGCTACTAGCTAGTTAACTGTTCAGAATAAAACAACAACAGCCTAGACTCTAGGCCTTTTTTGGAAGACTAGGCTCTAGACTTCCAAAAAAGGTGGGTATCCCCTAGTGTATACCTACAGAGGCTCAAAAGCTGTATTCGGTATTCCTTAGGTGTAATATATATTTTAATTTTATGCCTTTTTTAACCGACTTCCAATCAAAAAGGAGGAGGTTCTCAATTCGGTTGTATTTTTTTTTTTAATTTTTGTTTCCGCATAACTTCGTCATTTGTGAGCCGATTTGAAAACTTATTTTTTTATCTGGTACTGCTTTCAGATTGGTCCCATTTTAATTTTATTAAAATCGGTGTTGCCATTTTTTTTTGAATAATTTTTTTACTGTTTGTAACTGCATGCCTCCGTCATTTATGAACCCATTTAGAAAATTATTTTTTTATTTGGAAGTTTATTTTTACGTCCAGATTGTCCCAAACAAATTTCATTAAAATCGGTTTAGCCGTTTGTCAATGAAGTCGGTTTCTCAAGTTTTTTAAACTTATAATTATTATTTTACCATGTTCATTGGAGGTTTAGCTCGCAAATTCGTCGGTTTTAGCTTGCTAATGGATCGCACTTTAGAAAGCTAATAGTTCTGAGATGATTCTGAGCCATATTTGGCATAAATCAATACAGTCGTTTTCATAATCCGACGATATTCATCAACTGGAAAAACTTTCAATGTTTTTGTGAAATCAACTTGTTTTTAATTCATTAAATAAGACCACCTTGCTGGTTTATGAAAGGTCATGCAAATCATTATACAGCTATTATAAGATTTTAAATTATTCTGTTAATTACAGCGAGAATGTATTGCGATTATTTCGATGATCATAATGTACTCATTGATCATTAAAAAGAAGTTTAAACAAATATGGTTCATAAATTATTTACTTATTGGTATGAGGATATGATTTAAGATGCAAATAAACCGGTGAATTTAGTTTTAATATTTCTTATCGCAAAGCTTCGTCATTTATGAGTCGATTTGAAAAACTTTTTCATCTGAGAGAACCTGTGGTGCACCTGTGGGGAGATTTGGCACAGATATATATTATGGTCTGGAATAGCACTTATGCTACTTTTTATCTCGGTAAAATGTATGGTTCTCGTAGGATAGATTTGTTTTTAATCCTATGTAAAGAAGAAAGTCATGTTTAAATTATAACTCAAGAACGGCTGAGCAGATTTGGCTGAACGGGGCATGCAAAGCCACGGGCGGCCGCTTGTAAATCATAATTTAGCGATAAAATTTCTCTCCGTAAGAAAGATTATTTTATTAAGCATAATCTAATGAATTATGAAACGGATAGAACCTATGCTTTCACAGTTCACTTAAATGAATCACGATTGATTCATGATTGACTCAATCACTGGATTGAATTGACGTAAAATACATACACATGTATCAATTAGATTGACATGTTGAAGGAGAGATTGCAACAGTCTGAATAAATGTTTGTGGAAATTTCACAAAATGTTATCTAGCCTCAAACCACGCTGACATTGTGCGATAGAAAAGTGTTTTTCATTGCTCATACTCTGAAAGTAGGTTTGAAGTTGCCTGAGGGGCCTAATTGAAAGTTATACTTTCAGCCCTAGGGAGAATCGCTTTCTACTGACAGCTGTCAAATTATAAAAAAAACAAGTTCTATTTTATTCAACCATGTTCCAACTTTCTAAACTGCAAGGAGGTTGAACCAAATTCCAACTTTTTATTCAGCAAGTAGGTTGGAATCCCATTACAACGATAAGAAGTTTAAAAAGTCTAATTAGAGCGCAATGTAAAATTTAAATTTAAACAACATAATGATTAAATAAATAATATATCTTCTAAATTACTTGATTTATATAGAGCTTCAACTATTTCTTTAAAATAATATACCTAGATTTGAGCAAACAATTTACCATTTTTTAAATTATGAAAATGAAAATAATGGCTGAATAATGCTGGCGAACCGAAGCCGAATCCCGCCAGAGAAAAGGAAAAAAAAAACCGGGAAGGCGGCAATTCAATCTTCATTTTCACTAATTTTTCTTTCATGTTTTTATTTTTACTTGCCTTGTATTCGTAATGAAAAGCACAGTGTTTACCTCGGATGAAAGTCTTTTAAGTCCCTCAAGCTCCATTGGCGCCCTCGCTAACGCTCTGGCGCCAAACCCGTCTCGGGACTCAAAAAACGTGACTTTCAACACTCGGGTAACAATGTACTATTGCCAGCCATCTCTTTTTAGAAATAGACAAAAATTTATTTGTTTTTATTTTTTTTAATGGACTTCAAATTAAAAAAAAAAAGTTTTAAATTCGGTTATATTTTTTTGAACGTGATAACGTCATACAGCTGTCCACGCGGACGCATCGCTCACTCAAGTAGGAGAGCGACAGATGTCGAACGCTGCCGAGCGCGGAGGCTGATTGTGCCTCTTTCGCTCGTTCCGCGCTCTCGCTTGCACTTCAAGCCATAAATGGAACGCCTCAGAGCGAGGTAACGCCGCATGAGGTCATGTTTTTTCGTGCGTGCAGCCGGCTCCATCGAATTATAAGACGTTGTCACGTCAAAAAGGTTGGAAACTTCTGAATCTAAAGATTTGTGGTAGTCTATGGTTATCAAGAAGTCAATCTGGCAGTATTCTAGTTTCCCTCAATTTGCTTGAAGTCCTATGATTATTTCCGCCATTAAGATAACCTCGAATCCTTGCGATTATCAGACAGGATACTCTAGAATTTAGTACTAGTATTTAATTATGCTGCAATCAGTAGGCCTACCACAAGCTCTGTCTGGCTCTGTCTCTGGCTCTGGTTTATCTGTGTGAGTGTTGATTAAATAAATCCTAGGTCGAAACGTCACACACAGTATAATACACTGGTGAGCACTCACACAGACTCAAAACCAGAGTCAGACAGAGCTCGTGGTAGGCTTACTAACTAACGGTGACTTGCTGATCGTAATTGGCAGCATACCAAATATCTGATTGAAATATAGCAAGCTTCTTCTTATCGTGTCACTGGTTCTTTCAAACGAGTGTGGTGAAAGGATTTTAAGTGCACCTGAGAGGGGTTACTACAGCCTTAATAGAGTTCAAGTAACAGACAACATACGCCCCAAGTTCCTGTGTGACATCACCTCCCCTCTTTGAATCGAAACAGCAGCGTTACTTGATGGTAGAAATATCTATGGTAGTAGTATTTCCCTGAACCAACCCTTCACAAAGAGCCTTAGTAATATACTACTATTCCAAAGACTTGAGTGTGAAGCCTTGCGTTCTGCGGTGGCGATCAGTGAAACGCTGTCAAATGAGTTATATAGAAGCAAAGGCAGCAACATCCATGTCTACTAAAATTACGATAGGCATTTTTTGAAAACGGTTGTTGCTGTCAATGCTTTAAAAAAGAAGGGATAAAGCTGTTTTTGCTACCAACCACAATCTAAAACGCTCATTTTGTATAGGATGTTACTACTTTGACAAGATTTTATTATTTGGTCAAGTAAACTTGTCTATCAAACTGCATTAAAAGATGCCATATTAAAAAAATGGGATGTTGCTACCTTTGCTTCTATATGACTCAAATAATACCAACCGCAGAACGCTAAGATGCACGCAAGGCTTGATAAGTTGATGACACTTCATGTCATCTGCGGATGTTCCATAGGTCAATGGATTACTATTTATAGAAACAGCTGTCATATCTACCTACATTACATGAATTTTGTCGTAATTTGTTGATGTTACCAACATATAAAAATAACAGAAATAGTTTGTCTTTTTATAAGAAAATTTAAGCTTAGAAACAGCTGTCATGTGAGGTAGACACAACATGTTAGTACATTACAAGAATTTTGAGGTAAATGGTAGATGTTACCAACATAATAATATAAAAAATAACAGAACCCAAAAGGAGAAAGAGCGAGTTTATGTCTTTTTAAAAGATAACTTAAGCTTAGAAACAGCTGTCATGTCTTGGTAGATACATGTTGGTACATTACATGAATTTTGACGTAAATTGTAGATGTTACCAAAATAACAAAACTCAAAAGGAGAAAGAGCGCGTTTATGTCTTTTTAAAAGAGAATTTAATCTTATAAACAGCTGTCATGTCTTGGTAGACACATTTTGGTACATTACATGAATTTTGACGTAAATTGTAGATGTTACCAAAATAACAAAACCCAAAAGGAGAAAGAGCGCGTTTATGTCTTTTTAAAAGAGAATTTAAGCTTAGAAACAGCTGTCATGTCTTCGTAGACACATTTTGGTACATTACATGAATTTTGTCGTAAATTGTTGATGTTACCAACATAATAATATAAAAAATAACAAAACCCAAAAGGAGGAAGAGCGCGTTTATGTCTTTTGTATAGAGATTTTAAGCTTAATATCTTCGGAGTTCCTTTATTTTATTTTGAGGTCTTTTATCTGTGTCACTAGTGGTTTCTTAGTCACTTTATTAGAAGTCAGTGACCTGATAAAGATGACAGGGATTCAATCCTTACCGAGGACAAACCTTTTTAGTGGTATACATTTAAAATCCTATCCTATTATAAAAAAAATAAAAAATATTGTTTACAATTCACACAACACTACCCAGCCCCAAACTAAGCAGAGCTTGTAATATGGGAACCAGATAGCTGATATAATACTTGAATACATTTTTCTTTGTAAATACATACTTAGAATACAATATAACACCCAGACAGAGAACAAACATTTATGTTCACCACACAAATATTTGTTCTCGGTAGGGATCGAACCCACGACCTACCCCTACCTACCTATTATTATTGTAAGTATGGATGAATGGATGTTTCTTTCCCTTTCACATAAAACTACTGAATAGATTTTAATGAAACTCTACAATAATATAGCTTATACATCAGAGTAAATCTAGGCTACAAATTATAAAGACATTGTAACGGAAACACGGGTGAAGCCGCGGGCGGCCGCTAGTAATAATGTAAATAAAAAAAAATATTGTTATTTATGCTTACATTGTTCTTATTTTGGGGCTAGATGGCGTTGTCAAGTTTTACCAGTGTGTTTGTATACTACATCGTCGGTACGTCACAAATACAACCAAACGTATTAACTACTCAGCTATTTACTTAAGTAATTATCGTAACCACTTGTCTATTCCCAGTACGTCTACAAGGAAGCCAAGTATTTGAGCCCAAGGCATGTATCAATGAAGGCAATTAAACGAAGATTCCAACTTAATACTAATTAGTAGATAAAGGCTTGCGACTTAGCGGAGAAGAATACCATTCGAGTAAAAAGAGGTTATTAGGTAGAATGTATTTGCGGAACATTAGCATTCTTATAAATAAAAAAAAGTTTTTGTTCAAGTAGAATGTTTTTACGGAACGTGTCCCCTATCTCAATTTTTATAAAAAAAAATTGTACCTACGTCCTTACATACATTTTATAACAGGTAGTTCTGTAGGTATTTAGTTTATTGCGACATTCAAATTCAAACTTAAAAAAAAAACCTTTTGCAACTGTCTGAAATGCATTATCAAATTAGGTCGGTATTTTATTACCTTATTTTTGGTAAAACAAATTTTTTGTTACCTGCGCATGCGACTAAGGGTTTGGATATGGCTGATTCAGAAAACAACATAAAATGAGAATTTAATATGTTTTTGTTACAATGTTACCAATACAGGTCAACGACCTGGGGGTTTACTCTACGCAACGAAAATCGAAGTTTACGCAAAGTGAGTCAAAGTCAAAATTCGTTCTCTCAGTTGTATTATAAGATTCAATTTGAAACGTCTTAAAGATAGGCGAGTCTAGGAGCCAGTTTCACGTGATCAAACCTAAAAAAACAGGCAACAAACAACGGCTTGCTTCTTATTGTTTTTTGTATGATCCTTTTACAAATAAAAAATAAAATAGCAGTGAAGTTTGACAAAACGAAACTTCGTTTATTAGTGTGTGTGGCTGTGGAGTAGACCCCTTGTCCCTTATGATATCATAGCCAATTTTAATATATTACCTTTCAAATAAAGAAATAAAAGCAAAAACCAAACAGATATTTGTTTGGGAGTTTTATAATCAAATTATTTAAATAAATATTTTTTTACACTACCTCGGGCTGGCTACGGATTGCTAATTTTTTTTATACAACTGGGTAATGGAACAAGTGTATCCAAGTATGGAATGCCTAATGTTAAGTGGTAACCATTGCCTATAACAAGGCATTGCCTCGTAGGTCACGCACGTTAAGAACGTGCCCTACGATGCACCGCCTTGCATCCATCAAACTGAGGTATACAGATGTTCAGCCTCACGTGCCAGTAATTTCACCGGCACCCACACCCTTCAGACTGAAACAGCAATGCTGCTTCACGGCAGAAATACTTCCCCGGACAAATCTAACCACTGTATTGTTTTGCTAGGGCAAGGAAGCATACGACCACAGCATGGTTTGCACGTGTACGAAAATCAGTAAAGCTGACATTAAAACTTTTTGATATAAAAATCTTTTATTTTCTAATATGTGTGCAATCTGATTGGACACAAGATCTCGTGATTTTTGATAAATATATTTATCTTCTCCTCTTCTTCTTCTTAAATTTAAGAGCTTAGCTCTTGTCAGGGTTTTGATGCAGTTTTCTTCAATTAAGTCTTTCGAATGCGGCCTCCTTGACTTCCATAAACGACATGACAGCAACTTCTTTTTTTTTCCCGCTCATGTAACTTTTTTTTGGCCTTCTTCTTCCCCCTTTTTTTTAATAATGCTCAGTTTATGATATCTTTCATAAGGTCAAAATGTGCGAGCAGGTCATCGATGGTATTTCGAAGAACAGTGCTTTGCTACGTATAGAATCTATACGCAATTTGTTAAACTAATAAAGATACGTTATTTATAGTTTATCAAATTTACAACTAGATGTTTTAATGGTCATCTAGGTGTGTACATTAACTGGTCGTACATTAACCAGACTCATAAAATAGCTCAAAGCTATGTGGTTTACGAACTATGTTAGTGAATGAATCTGATTTGTTGGTGCAATATCCTCAATCTGCAGCATCGTGATGCAATCCCACTCTCTGTAAGGGCATAACCTGCATACCTACAAACCTTAACTACTGTAGGCCTACCACAAGCTCTGTCTGGCTTTGTCTCTGGCTCTGGTTTTGAGTCTGTGTAGTGCTCACAAGTGTAATAAACTGTGCGTGTTGACGTTTCGACATAGGATTTATTTAGACAGCACTCACACAGACTGAAAACCAGAGCCAGAGACAGAGCCAGATAGAGCTTGTGGTAGGCCTACTAGTGTTATACGGATAGCAAGAGCCAGTCAAATGAATTGACTAGATTTCAAAAGAAGTAACAAATATTTTCGTTTTTTTTTTTATAACTAGCTGATGGAACAGACATATGGCCCACCTGATGTGAAGTGGTAAACCTATAACAAAAAAAATGCCTTGTAGGTCACGTTTATTAGCATTAAGTTTTATTTTAGTAACGGATTTTTTACCATCTGTACTTCGTGAACCCATCAGACCGTCAAGCTTTTTTGATTAATTATTGTCGATTACGTAACTAAAAATAGGTCTCGATAATCGGTAAAATGAGCGTGTCACCGCTCATTACTCGATTTTAAAATCGATATCGAATTGCGTTGAATTACGAAAGAACGCCATGCTTCACAGTAGTTAGTTAAGGAGGAGAAAGTGATTAGATCGATATTTTTAAATTACCCGTTATTGCTAAAGATGCTCCCTTTTCACAATTTAAATCATTCGTAGCGTAACTTTCTTATAATATTACTAGCGGCCTGTCCCGGCTTCGCACGGGTGGACATATATTTTTTTACACAATGAGTAACACAGTATATCTTATGTTACTCGGGGTGAATTTAGCTTTCCAATGGTGAAATAGTTTTTGAAATCAGCATAGTAGTTTTTGAGTTTATTCATTACAAACATACACACAAAAATACTAATCTTTCCTCTTTTCAATATTAGTAAGTATAGATTGCTGTTATAATCGTCAGACAATCACCAGCATTTAGTTCATTAAAAAAAAAACTTCTAAACAGCAGGCTTATTCTGAGTTTTGAACTTATTTTGTCGTTAGCTTAACGCAAAATGATTTACCGTAAGCGCTAGCTCAAAGTGTGACCAGTTGGAATGAACGTATATTATGTGATATCCTTATTTGAACGAAAATGTTTCCGATTTTGAAGAAAAACGCCAACATTTCAACTTGTCTATTGACTGAAAAGTTTCCGATGGTTTTCAAAAAAAGTCACCATTTTCTTCAATGTTAATGAAACCGTCTTGTCTATTGACTGATATTAAAAAAATAAGTTTATGAATAAAACCCTCAAAAAAGAAATCCTCACTTGACATTAGCACAATTGTCAGATCGGACAAAAGCCACTAAGAAGAAGAAGAAGAAGAAGAAGAATAAAAAATGCTTTGACTTATAAATGGAACTAACTGTAAAAAGAACAGGACCAGAAACTCGACTACCGGAATTAAGTTCTCACGAATAGATAAAGTAAATCATTATGCAAAGTCCACAACTTCACAGCTAATCTTATGAACATTATATCAAGACTAGCCACGTGTCCCGGCGTTTCCCGTGTGTTTCAAAATGTTAGAGAACATTCAAGAACGTTTAGAAGCATTATATTCTTATCAAAACTGAGAAACTTTAGAGAAAAAATGTTCAATCGGACTTACGTGATTGAAAAAGGATAGACATAGAAAATTCCCAGCGTGTTAGAAAAGGACAAACATAGATTTTTGCAACATATTGCATTGATGCCGTTCCTATTAGTCGTAGCATAATGTTAGCTTATAGCCTTCCTATGGACTATCCAACACAAAAAAAACAATTCGGACCAGCTGTTCCCGAGATTAGCGCGTTCAATCAAACAAACTTCAACTTTATAATATTAGTTTAGATTGCAATATTTTATCTCATGCTAATTATACGCAGACTTACAAAGATAGGTTGCATTCAGAGCAAACCGCCTAGCATTAATAGACCTTTCATCATAAATATAACTTAGATCGTGGGAGGTCTGTATAAAATGGTTATTTTCAAAGTATCTGATACTTTTGGGTCAAAGATTACAGATTATTAAATGCTACAATAACAGAGGTGACAAAATATTGCGGACGTTGATATATTAGGCATGTTTTAAGTAGATAGGAGGTAGATTTTTTTCCAATGATAACAAAAAGTGGATACTTAGTAAAGGTTAGACATTTTTTGCGTAATTTATCGTCTTAGACTATGACTGGCCTCTCAGCTCAGTTGGTAGTAGCTCTGCCTTCTGCGCCGTAGGTTGTGGGTTCGATCCCCACCGAGAACAAATATTTGTGTGATGAACATAGATGTTTGTTCTCTGTCTGGGTGTCATATTGTATTCTAAGTATATATTTACAAAAAAAAACGTATTTAAGTATTATATTAGCTATCTGGGTTCCATAGTACAAGCTATGCTTAGTTTGGGACTAGATAGCGTTGAGTGGATTACAATATTTAAAATATATTTATTTTACACTGAACCCTCAAAGACAATTTTTTTATGCTTAATTTATTGACAATAGTTTTATCAGCCTCAATTTACTCTTTTTCTTATTGTGTCACTGGTTCTTTCAATCCAATGTGGTTAAAGGATTTAAAGCGTGCCTCAGAGAATCTTCATTCGTGCACTCGACACATTGTTTTTCAAAATTTCGTGACGCTGAAGTTCACGTGAAGCTTTTTCTTCCGTGCCTTAGTTTTTTTCTACAAAAGCTTTGGCATACTTTTCGGCAAAATTTTACAAAAGTTAACTGGAAGAGAATGCTTTCTACCATTAAATTCAAAAAAATAGAATTTGTCTACCTAATTATCTATCTGTAATATAAAAATTAGCGCCAAACAGTGCTTAGTGGTGCAGAATTAAACATTTTTTCATCATACTGGTAACACTAGAAACACGTCAAGTAAAAGAAGGTTTAAAATAGAGTATGGACCAAACATGCCCGCCTCCTTTATTTGCCGATAAAAATGTAGTAATACCTAATTTAATCAACTTCCGATCTATGAATAATCTACCCACGAAGATTAGTTATGGCCACTAATTAAATTAGAAACAGCTATAAACTTTTTTTGTTAATTTATAGGCTTTAAAATTTGATATGCGAACGTTTTTTTATCTAGGCTTCATCGTGGAGCTAAATTATGTTACTTTGAAGCGTATAGCGTGTGTGTAGTCTTTGAAACTTTTGCTTTTTTCTTATTGCCTACGTAAAGGCCTGCGCACACCTAGGTCCCTGGCGATGGCTTCTGGCGATTTGACAGCGATATTTGACAGCGTTTCACTGATCGCCATCGCCAGCGACCTAGGTGTGCACCGGCCTTTACTAAGTGGAGTGGCACCACACTGGAACTTCACTAATATTATTATTATTTTAGTTTTTAAAAGGATCATACAAAAAAACGGTAGGAACCGAGCCGTAGTTTGTTGCCTGTTCTTCTAGGCTTGGTCGCGTGGAACTGGCACCTAGACTCACCTAGCTTTAAGATGTTTCAAAGTGATCCTTGTGATACTACTGAATAAATGTATATTTGACTTTGACTGAGACTTATGGTGATCCTTGTATATGTAGAAAGAAGGTCAGCTCTTGGCAGATGGATTAGCCAAACCGGTTATTTAAAAATAATCTATATCTATTTATAAAAGAAAGTCGTGTTAGTTACACTATTTATAACTCAAGAACGGCGGAACCGATTTGGCAGAAAACTAGTGGGGAGGTAGCTTAGAACCGGGAGAAGGACATAGGATACTTTTTATCCCGAAAAAGCAACGGGAACGGGGTGTTACGGGAACGGGCGAGCGAAGCCGCGGGCGGCCACTAGTTACCTATAAATCAAACCCCCATTTAACAGCACGCGTCAACTTTGACCGAATAAAATACTGTTTGAATTCATTTTTTGTTATCTCATCGGCCGTCGCCATTTTTATGTGATCAATAAAACTACTGTTAGAATATTATTTCTCTGGATTTTTATGTAATTTTATCCTCAAAAATGTTGCAGTAAACAACGAGTGGTTATGAAACTCTGAGTTATAGCAAATTCAATTCAATTATCGATATATATGTATATAAAAGAAAGTCGTGTTAGTTACACTATTTTATAAACTCAAGAACGGCTGAACTGGCTGAAAATTGGTGTGGAGGTAGCTTAGAAACAGGAAAACATTTTATTCCGAAAAAGTAACGGGAACAGGGCGAGCGAAGTCGCGGGCGGCCCCTAGTATTTTTATAAAAACAGCTTTTATTTAGCATGAATTACAAAACCAAATCCAGATTAAAATATTTTATTTTAAAACGTCAGTGTTTTCCAAAAAGGTTTATTTTAATAAGTAGGTACGCAAACTATCCCCAACTGCCGTCCCCAACTGCCGTGCCAACCTTTCCGTCATTACCTTGCCATTAGGGTAGCAACCCCAAAGGGCGCCACCCAAATTAGGGCAGAGGGTAACACAAAACTACATCGCAAGCAACAAAACGAATAACCTTAATGACACTCGCCCTTCGTAGTTCCTGTTATAGCTTTTATAATATCGATGCCTCACAGCCAAAAAGGGCTAAGCGACTTTGTTGCGAAATTGACTTATTTTATCAAACAAACGTAGTTATCACTAGCGTTGTAAATAAGAAATTCCAAGCTATTTTGCTATTTTGACGGCCCGTTATTATACACGTTGGGTGCTAATTTCTAAAAATCATATCTTAAAGAACTCCTACATCTCTAGAAAAATGCCGGCAAATTCTAGTAACTTTCAAAAATAACTTCCTAAATGCGCCTATATCTTGAGAAAATGCTGCATAATTCCACCATTTTTCCAATCAATTCCTTAAAGAGCGCCTACATCTCGAGAAAAATGCCACCAAATTGTACAAATTTTCAAAAATAATGTCTTTAAAAGCGCCTACATCTCTAGAAAAATGCCACCAAATTGTACCAATTTTCAAAAATAATACATACATCATTATAAAATGCCACCAAAATGTACCCAAGTTTTGGTCACTAGGGTTATTTTTGACGATTTCGTAATTACGTCAGCAAGTGAGTTTAGGTAAATAGAGTTTAGAAAATTATTAATAACCAGATAAATTCTATCGGCTAACATTTTTTCTTGGTTTTATAATTAGGTGCGTACTAAATGGAAAATTATTCAAAATCGTGAAGCTGTTTCGTTTTAATTTTTTTACCCGACGGCATAGAAGGAAAGTAATGTTTTTTCCGTTTCATGATTACTAAGCCTCTCCACGCCACTCTAAGCCAATTCCACGCGAGCAAACCTATCTAAAAAGGCCCTTAGGTGAGGCTAAAAAAGGTTGGGCAATACAAATTGTACGCAGACGTTTGTATACCCAGTAACGTTACATTTCTATGTTTACTCAAATTATTGACGTTACCAACACAACGAAATATAAAGAAAGCTGATTCGGTTAATGATTAGGTAAAATATTTGTTCAGAAGTAGGCCAGAGTTTTAGTGACGCACGCGTAAGTTGTGTAGAAAAATATTGGTTCTGTATACAT
Organism: Thera britannica; assembly: GCA_939531255.2. NCBI lineage: Eukaryota > Metazoa > Arthropoda > Insecta > Lepidoptera > Geometridae > Thera > Thera britannica. The sequence goes on along the minus strand of OW618043.2, from coordinate 16,889,917 downwards.
TTTACTAGTGTAAATTATATAGGGCCGGTTTTTCGGATTGCTAATCAGCCAATTATTTGATTGATCGATTAGTAATCCGTGAAGCCGGCTGTAATTGTTGCGAAGACAAATTTTGGTGTAATAAAAATTTGCTTTAGATAAGCTCGCTAAGATTTTGACGTAATAAAGTTGGGTAATTTAATATATTAAATCAGAAGCAAATGAGTTACATTTTGGTTGTAAATTTTCTCATTACTTGTGACTTTTGTGACTCAAGTCAAGTTTAAAAAAAGCAGCCAAGTGCGAGTCGGACTCGCCCATGAAGGGTTCCGTAGCACGACGAACTACAAGAACCTTTATATTATGTTACTTGATGTAACATAATAAGGTTCTTGTAGTTCGTCGAAAGGTAAATTGCGGTTTACGGTTTATGACGTATAAAAAAAAAACTACTGACTAGATCTCGTTCAAACCAAAAATCGTTGGAAGTTTACATAGTAATGTACAACATATATTTTTTTTAGTATTATCATTCTCTTACTTTAGAAGTTAGAGGGGGGGGGACCAACTTTTTTCCACTTTGGAAGTGTCTCTCGCGCAAACAATTCAGTTTAGAAAAAAACGATATTAGAAACCTCAACATAATTTTTGAAGACCTATTCATAGATACCCCACACGTATGGGTTCGATGAAAAAAAAAATTTTGAGTTTCAGTTTCAAGTATGGGGACCCCTGAAATTTATAGTTTATTTTTTATTTTTATGTTAAATTTTTAATGCGGTTCACAGAATACATCTACTCACCAAGTTTCATCAGTCTAGCTCTTACAGTTTCGGAGAAAAATGGCTGTGACATACGGACGGACAGACAGACAGACAGACAGACAGACAGACAGACAGACAGACATGACGAATCTATAAGGGTTCCGTTTTTGCCATTTGGCTACGGAACCCTAAAAAGCCGACAAAAGTTAAAAAAACCAAAACGAAAATGTTAATTTTAATTAAGCAATGTAATTCATCCATGTTTATTCAATAGAACGCTTAATTTAAGCCGCGTTTTTGCAAATACTTGCGCAAAACAAATCTACAATTCCGATGAATTGAAAATCAGGACTTTATCCTTAAATTAACTGCGGTTGTGAATAAAAAGTCTTACCGATTTCCTTTGGCTGCGTTGTAATTTCCTGTGGAAGTGAAAGGCAGTACTTTAGGTTCACTGAGAGAAATGTACATGTTAAAATAACCAAAATCACCTCGGTTAAATCTTTTTCGGTTGAATTTACTAGAAATTGGTAATTTTAACAACACTACCATGAAACCAACTCGTTTGGTATAACAAAATCAATTTTGTTACGATAACCTATATATAGTTAGTTAAAATAAAGAAAATGACTTGTTAAAAAAACAAAAGTGATTCGGTAAATTTGAATTTAGTTAATTTTACCATAAGCTTAACAGTGTGATCAAACTGATACTAAAAATATCGCTTGAAATAACTTATAATGTTGGTATTCGTTTAATAAACACGATCTAAAAAATTATACCAAAGTTTTAATAATTATAACTAATAATATTTGTAACTGTTCATTAAATCGAACCAAAAAATAATTTTATTTTCTGAATTGATAAGATATAGGTAAATTTAAATAATGTTTTTTTGTTTATTTTAACCAACTTATTAAACGCCATCGTTTTGTTATATTAACAAATTATACCATTTCAATTAACCAATTCAATTGATTAAAGTGAACAAAAAAAAACGTAAAATGTATCTTTGTTAGATTAACTTGAGTATTGCTTAATATACCAAATTTATATCGTTTAAACTTGTTAATATTTTTTATTCAAAATAACAAAATCAAGTTTGCAATATTTACAGTAAATAGAGTTAAATTCACTTATAATTATATGTAAAGATAACAAATTAGTTTGATGAAATCAACAACACATTTTTAATAAACTGAATCAAATTATATTTGTTAGAAAAACACATCGTTATCGGTTGATACAACAAAAGCTTTTGTTAAATTTTGATTTGTTGCATTTACCATATTGTTGCTTAATTTAACAACGACCTATCTGTAAATTTACTAGAAACGAGTTATTTTAACAAAACCAACCCATTTGGTATAACCAATTCAAATTTGTTATGATAACCAGTCTAAAGTTAAACTGATAAATGTATCTCTGTTAAATTAATCTATTTGATGCCTTATATAACCAATTTATATCATTTACAATTATAAATATTTCTTATTCAATATAACAAAATCCAGTTTGCAATATTTACAGTAAATCGAGTTACATCTACTTATCATTTTAAGTAAAGCTAACAAATCAGTTTGATATAATCAACAACACATTTTTAATAAACCAAACCAAATTATATTTGTTAGAAAAACCATCGTTATTGGTTGATACAGCAAAAGCTTTTGCTAAATTTTGATTTGTTGCATTTACCATATTATTGCATGTTTTAACGATTACTTTTCTGTAGTATTTACTAGAAATGGGTATTTCAACAAACCCAATTCATTTGGTATAACAAATTCAAATTTGTTATGATAACCACTCTAAAGTTAAATTGATAAATGTATCTCTGTTAAATTAATCTAATTGATGCCTTATATAACCAATTTATGTCATTTACAATAATCAATATTTCTTATTCAAAATAACAAAATCAAGTTTGCAATATTTGCAGTAAATATAGTTAAATTTAATTATATTTTATGTAAAGCTAACAAATTAGTTTGATGAAATCAACAACACATTTTTAATAAACTGAATCAAATTATATTTGTTAGATAAACACATCCTTATCGGTTGATGCAGCAAAAGCTTTTGTTAAATTTTGATTTGTTGCATTTACCATATTGTTCCTTATTTTAACAACGACTTATCTGTAAATTTACTAGAAATGAGTTATTTTAACAAAATCAACCCATTTGGTATAACAAATTCAAATTTGTTATGATAACCACTCTAAAGTTAAATTGATAAATGTATCTCTGTTAAATTAATCTAATTGGTTTCTAATATAACCAATTTATGTTGTTTGAAATAATAAATATTTCTTAGTCAAAATAACAAAATTAAGTTTGCAATATTTACAGTAAATCGAGTTACATCTACTTATCATTTTAAATAAAGCTAACAAATGAGTTTGATAAAATCAACAACACATTTTTAATAAACCAAACCAAATTATATTTGTTAGAAAAACCAATCTTTATTGGTTGATACAGCAAAAGCTTTTGTTAAATTTTGATTTGTTGCATTTACCATGATTTAACAACTACTTTTCAGTAGTATTTACTAGAAATGGGTATTTCAACAAACTCTAACTCATCATCAGGGGTATAAGGTCAACAAATTTAAAAATTTTATGTTAAATTAAATAGATAAGATATGTAGGTATCTTTGTTAGGTTAAAATTACCAATATTTATTGATCGAGTGAGCGAAGTGAACGAAGATCTTACAATCAACTTGGGCAATTTGGCATTTTATGTATTTATGCATATATGTATGTATTTATGTATGTTTGTCCAACGATAACTCTCGAACGGTTGATTCGATCTGCATGAAATTTGATAAATCGATAGCTTGGACTTGAAAAATTTACTGGTAGGTATTATGATTAAAATCCGATGAGGGGTTACTAAGATATGGGGTTGTATAAGGAGGCAAAAAATGAAACAAAACAATCAAATTACATGTCATATGAAAGAACTTTGTACATCACAAAACAACTTTTACTTTTTTCTGGGTCGCTCGGTTATTGCTTTACATCAAAATCAGAAAAGGTTAAATTAAGATAACCAACGATCCAAGAGCTCCCATTTCTAAGAGTTTCGTTGCCATCAAAGTTTTTCTACTGGTCGCTCAATTCCTTTGCTTTTGCTAATATTTTTTTCTTGAAATAAATTAAGGAGTTACTCAGTTCTCATAAAATGGTAACAGCGGCCTGGTCTGATGATGGAGCCAAGGTCTGTTCAACGGAACTTTTCAATAAATTGGCCAATTGAGCTAAAATTTGTTTACCATACAAGTAGTCAGCAGTTACATACAATCAGTGGTCGATAGATGTAAGTACAAACGCTGTGTTTGGTATAAAAAAACTGTGAAGGAAAACATCGTGAGGAAACCCGTAGCTTAGTTTGGTACGCGGACAGTTTTGTATAACGGACATGTAATCAATACAGCTATAGAACAAAGAGAAGAAACAAATACTGCACTCGCGTGGCGGGCGGTACATGCTGGGAGTGATTTCATCGAAGTTGTGAACCGTTATGTATATTTGGGTCAGACGATCCAATTACAGGTAAAGCCAACTTCGACAAAGAGGTCAGCTGACGAATCCAACTCAACTAGGCAGCTATCGGGAAATCGCACCACGTCTTCTCGTCGCAGATACCACAGAGCCTCAAGACCAAAGTCTCTGTAATCAGTGCGTGTTGCCAGTGCAAACTTTTGGAACTGAGACGTAGTCGCTTAGTATTGGCCTCATACACAAGCTCAAAGTCGCATAGCGAGCTATGCTGGGTGTCACTACGTGATAGAATCAGATAATAGGAAATCCGTAATAGAAGCAAGGTCACTGTCAAAGCTCGTAGAATTAATTAAGCTCGTAGTTGAAGTGGCAATGGGCGGGTCATATAGCTCGAAGAACCGACAACCGTTGGGGTTCTCGAAAGGTGGCCACGAACCGAAGACAAAACGTAGGGCCCCCACTCACCCGATGGACCGACGACATAGTTCAGATTCCGGAATTTATCGGACTGATGATGATGACTTGAATCTACATATCATTTTAAGTAAAGCTAACAAATCACTATGATGAATTTGACAACACATTTTTAGTATTTGTTAGAAAAACATATCGTTATCGTTAATGATTGATGCAGCAAAAGTTTTTGTAAAATTTATCTTTGTTGCAATCACTTTATTGTTGTTTGATTTAACAACTTCTTATCCATGAATTTAATAGTAATTACTTATTTCAACAAAACCAACTCATTTGGTTTAACAAAACCGAGCTGAGCGAGATTTGAACCTGAGACCTAACCACGAAAGACTAAGGGGAAGGTCGCGGTTCAAATTCTATTTGGCTTTTAACTTTTGGGACATGATATAATATTTGTGATTTCTATAAGTATAATAAACACTATAAAATCAATAAAATATGTAAAAAGCAATGCAACATCTCTCGTCGATTCACTGAATGCAACTTCAGTTATCGAGCAAGTAAGTAGTTGGCAGTATTGTCAAACCTATAGATGAAGGTGCGATTGCGTTAGTGCTGTATTTAACAGTCCCCACTAGCTGGTTTCTAGAACTGAATCCCTCCGTAGACCGAGGCATATCCTCGTTGATCCCGATGACGTTATCACCGCCGCTAACGCGGAGGCGATTGAGTCATCCAGTTCGGAAAGAAACACTGCACAGATTCACCGACCCCGCCGGCGGGGTCGAAGACGTCCCTTAGTGCCAGCCCTCTACGGGCCTAAACTAGATTCAAACCCCCCCCCCCTGGCAACAGCCCAAGCCGAGGTCGTACCATAGCGGTGCCCTTGAGTTTGTTGCCCCAACCTAACTTTACCGGTTGAGCGCCCTCTGCGCTCACCATTGTCCGGTAGCGCTGTAAGAATCGTCAGACGATCACCAGCATTTTGTCCATTCGAAAAAAAAAAAAAAGGTTTCTAGAACGAAAAAGCACGCGTGCTCCCTCCCTCCATTTCAATTTCAGTTATATTCAATTTAGTTTTTACACGCTTGTGCGCGTAAATACTACATTGCGCTTTATTGCCATGCATTTGGTTTGAAATTCGGATGTCGCCCGTGCAATTGTTTACTAATTTTTGCGTACCTGAAACCGAGGGAATTGGTTATTTTAACAAAACCAACTCATTGGGTATAACAAAACCAACTTTGTTAAGACAACCAGTGTATAGTTGGTTAAAATAAAGTGGCTGCCCGTGGTTTCGCTTGCAAGATACATGAATCAAAATAAGCCCTTTACCGTCCCCATGGTTCAACCTATCTCCATATCAAATTTCATCCATAGGTATCGGTTCAGCCGTTAAGTCGTGAAAAAGTAACAAACAGAGAGACATAATCATAATCATAATCTACACCTTGGGTTACATTATTTAAGTTTTGGTAAGGATCCCTAATTTTTTTGAAATTAGAATATAGCCTATGACACTCGGGAATACCTAGTGTAGCTACACAACGGTGATTTTTTTTTTAAATCGGTCCAGTAGTTTCGGAGCCTATTCAATACAAACAAACAAACAATCAAATCTTTCCTCTTTATAATATTAGTATAGAAGTATAGATATACGTGGTCGCTAACTATTAACACTAGTATTATCTTATCTGTGCTATTAACTTAATACCTACACAAGCTCAAAGTTAAAAACGGGCTATGGAGAGAGCTATGCTGGGAGTGAGTTTCACAACGTGATATTAGAATCAGAAATGATGAAATCCGTAGAAGAACCAAGGTCACCGACAAAGCTCGTAGTATTAGTGAGTTGAAGAGGCAATGGGCAGGTCATATAGCTCGAAGAACCGACAACCGTTGGAAATAAAGGTTATCGAATGGTGACCACGAACCGGAAGACGAAACGTAAGTACCTAGGGCGCTTACCGCTTACCCACTGACTGACGACATTGTTAAGATCGCGGGAAGTCAGAGGATGGAAAGAGCTCAGAATCGTTCTTCCTGGAAATGTATAGGGGATGCCTATGTCCAGTAGTGAACTCTTTCAGGCTAATGGTGAGGTATATAGTCTAAGACTAACTTTTTGACGAAAACCATAGATTACTTATATTTTTTGATTTTATAAGACGATGCCACGCTATATGGCCGGTTGATGGACGCAGGGCAGTGCATCGTAGGGCACGCTCCTAACGTGCGTGACCTACGAGGCAGTGTTTTGTTATAGGCGATGGTTACCACTTAACATCAGGTGGCCCATATGCTTGTTCCATCAAATAGTTAAATTAAAAAAAAAAAAAGACGGGTTGCACTCCGGGAGTGCCGGCAGAAGTGAAAACTTTCTCATCGTTTTGTGGATTATCAGTGCCTTGCCTACCTTATTCATAATACCTAAATAAATACAGTAGATCTATAAAATCATGTACCAATGACCACTACTACAAGCCGCGGGCGGCCGCTAGTTCATAAAATCTATAATAGGTATGTACCTATACCTACCCTGCCCTTTAGCCAGGCAAATAGATATAATCGGCCGGCCCGGCAGGTAGGTATCTTATCTAGGTACTTCTGGATTAAAATCATAGGTACTTAGGTACGTAGGTAATAAATAGTAATAATATAATCACACTTGGATAAAGAGGCACCTACCTAAAATGAAAAATAAGTCTTATTGCTATTACGCCTAAAGTTCTTTATTATGCATATAACAAAAAACCGTTTGATTCAGATTCCCGCTCTCAGTTTTGGCTTTTGGCCATACCTTATTAGGTAGTGTTTAGAATACCATGCTCTGATTGGTCGGGGGACTCGGACGCGCTGCCCGCTCCGCTCCCGCGCCGCTTTTCCCTCCCCTCATCGCCCGGGCAGACGCCACACTTGCATCGCGCGCTCCTGACAAGTTGCAACCCCCGCATGCGCTAATGCGCTTCGTTCGTTTTTGTTTAAAGTACCTGTGATGTTAGGCTAATTTGTATTACCACTTACCAGTGTATTTGAAAATAGTGAAAAATGGAGCTGAATGAGGTTTTGAATCATGGGGGGTGTCTCAAGACACCATTCAAGTGTTCTGTGGTAAGTACCTACTCTGTTTTGATCTCCAAGGTGTGGTGCAGACTTTGGGCCCTGGGTTGATTGAGCAGGTAATGGTTAAAAAGCACTAAAAACATTTCTGATAGCCCGATTCCTGTCATTTCCGAGTTTCTTTGTTCAAAGTTTACCCAATTACTTCTATGGTATAGGTGATATTATGTACTATTTTGTTTCGTTATACCAACCAAAGTATAGGTAGGTATAGGTTTTAGGATCATGAAATCAGTCAATGTGTAGATAACTTATTTTTTTAATATTTGCCCGAATAAATGTTCATTGCATGCTGCGACACTAACTGTTGTCTGTGTAGGTAGGTAGGTAGGTACCTAATAAAGTAAACGGATTCAAATTTTGCGAACGCTGTTCGTGTTTAGCAGGGATAGTGTAGCTTTGTAATACCTACCTAATGTTTGGAATCTGTTCACTAGATGAAGATTACACTCCTTACAAACTAAGTCTAGTACCTACCTAGGTAGAGTTCTGTCTAGCGTAAAAATGAACGCCGTTCCACTAATGATTTTTTCAATGTTGAGAGGGATATTGCTATTATTGTGTGCGTGCGGCGATTTTACTGTAAATATGAATTCATCTGTGTACCTACATAAAATCAACTAATCGTGCGGCGTTCCTGGGGCCTTATTTTCGGGCCGACTGAGATTATTTCACGATGGAGATGACGTCAATGTGACTTCGCTGACGCCAAAAACTCGTGACAACCACTTATCGGCTAAGAGTTTTTGATCGAGATTGACGTCATGACCACCGCTTGAAAATGTCGGCCAGCCTGAAAGGGCATCTGGACCGACGACGGACGTCTAGGAATTGACAAAACCTGATTTACCGATAATTTTAGTAATATCTACTATTATATTTCAGTTACAAGTACCTACCAAGTTATATATCAATATCCTACCTACTTACTCTAATTCATTCAAATGCTTTTCAGATAACAACATCGACACATCATGTCTCGAGGGCCTAGGTGACGAAGAATTAAAGATTTTAATACCTGAAAATCGACTCGGAGACAGAATTAAATTTAAACTGGGCTATAAAACATATAGAGAAGAACTGGAAACTCTGCATTCTGTGAGTTCCTACCTTTGATTCTTTCTATTAATGAAAATTCCTTACTAATAATCATCATCATTCATTCATCATCATTTTAAGTTTTTTAAATGTATTTTATGTGTGCAATAAAGAATAGGTAGGTAGGTACCTAGGTGCCAGGCCAAGCGCACTTCGTACATTCGGTATGAAGCTACAACTATATTAGCAGTAAGTACGTAGGTACATCGGTCGGTACTTATGTATACATATAGCTAACTAAGTAATATACCTTCTTGTTTATAATAACCATGAACAATTGAATATCATTATAGCATAATATCCTAGTATCTTTCCTATTATCATCGCCGTGGCCTGAACATACATTTAATATTCATTACAGAATACTGACTCTTTGGACACTATTAGTGTGTGTAACGATAGTCCGTTGTCATCAACTGCATCTGAACTTATCAGTTATAAAAGTGAGGTATGTACCTACCTACTTACCTGCTTACACCGTGAGTGACTCAATTTTTAGGGTTCCGTAGCCAAATGGCAAAAACGGAACCCTTATAGATTCGTCATGTCTGTCTGTCTGTCTGTCTGTCCGTCCGTATGTCAAAGCCATTTTTCTCCGAAACCGTAAGAGCTAGACTGATGAAACTTGGCGAGTACCTAGATGTATTCTGTGAACCGCATTAAGACTTTTACACAAAAATAGAAAAAAAACTATAAATTTTGGGGTCCCCATACTTGAAACTGAAACTCAAAAATTTTTTTTTCATCGGGTACCCAACACGTATGGGACGTGTTGGGTATCTATGAATAGGTCTTCAAAAATGATGTTGAGGTTTCTAATATAGTTTTTTTCTAAACTGAATAGTTTGCGCGAGAGACACTTCCAAAGTGGAAAAAAGTTGGTCCCCCCCCCTCTAACTTCTAAAATAAGAGAATGATAAAACTAAAAAAAATATATTATGTTGTACATTACTATGCAAACTTTCAACGATATTTGGTTTGAACGAGATCTAGCTACCTAGTAGTGTTTTTTTTATACGTCATAAATCGTAAACCGCAATTTACCTTTCGACGAACTACAAGATCCTTTATATTATGTTACTTGATGCTACGGAACACTTCATGGGCGAGTCCAACTCGCACTTGGCTGCTTTTTAGGATTGTGTTGAACAAAGAATAGATTTTGATTAGAACTAAGATAAAACATGTCAGTTGGTACCTGTACCACCTAAATAATATTCTTTTTGACGTGATAACGTCTTATAAATCGATGGAGCCGGCTGCACGCACGAAAAAACATGACTCATGCGTCGTTACGTCGTTTAGTATAAGCTAGCAAGACTTGTTGTATTGTAGTCGTAGGGTAGATTGTTTTTAGTAATTTGGTACCTAGCTTATTTTTTTTATAACGCTTTTATTAGCTTCACCTGTATGTATGTATGTATGTATGTATGTATGTATGTATGTATGTAACCGACCCCTTTGAGCTCGATTTTGTCCTACTTTGAACGATCAGATTTGATTCAAACTTTGCACACCTGTCAAAGGTCGATGACAATGCAAAAATATGAAAAAAAAAATATGAAAAAAAAAATATGAAAGTATGTATGTATGTATGTATGTATGTATGTATGTATGTAACCGACCTCTTTGAGCTCGATTTTGTCCTACTTTGAACGATCAGATTTGATTCAAACTTTGCACACCTGTCAAAGGTCGATGACAATGCAAAAATATGAAAAAAAAAATATGAAAAAAAAATATGAAAAAAAAAATAAAAAAACTAAAAAGTAAAAAATAAATTATAGGTTAAAAAACTAAAAAAAACGCTTTTATAACAAATTGAACTAAAAAGTTAAAAATAAATCTGTAATAATCAATTGAAAATTTATATTATTGTACAAAAAGCGTGGGGGGCTTGATTTTGATTGTTGTAAATATTTTATCAATAGTTTATTATATCTGAAGTTATTATAAAAAGCACCCACTATTATTAGTTCAATTTGTTATAAAAGCGTTTTTTTTAGTTTTTTAAACTATAATTTATTTCACACGGGTTTAAAAAAGAATTTACAACCTGTTTTTAAAAAAATAATCTGTTTCAGGAAACCTACTATATTCCTAGCAGAACTATTAGCCCTAAAAATACAATGCCAGCAAAAGGAAAACTTGTTGATAGATACTATAACCAGTTGAGAACTTTAAGAGGTTCTGGGGTGCTCCCAAAAAAAATAAAAATTTCTTGTCATGAAACAAATGACAATGAAATGATAGAAAATGGTAAGCATGTCTCCACAGTTTAATTTCCAGTATAGTTCGCTGCAAATTGAGATCTCGCAATAACCAACACATACTTGACAATAACTGTAAAACTGAACAAAAACTTAAAAAACATGGACAAATAGGTATGCAAAGTTTTATCTCAATCAATCGATTTTCTGCTTGTTACACGCTGTGGATAAAATAAATAATTTTGCAAGTTCAAGTGGTGAATGAATGAATTTTAGCTTATTTTTACTGACAGATTTATTGTTTGCACAGAGACTGACGATATCATGATATGGTTAAAATACAACCGCGACCCCTGGCCACTGGTTGAAGAAAATTGGAAAGAATCTTGCGCTTATAGAAAAAAAAATGCGTATGATACCAAAAAAACATTGATGGTCATGGTAAATGAATGGCCATGCTTAAAAACCACGAACGGACATCGACTGGTAGTGTTTTGTTACTTATAACATTTGTATAACTATTTAGGTTCACATCAAATTTCTAAGCACCAAATAATTACTCTTTTTTCAGATTGAAATCGACTTTGCCCATTTATACCCTGACAAAAATTCAATGCTGTTTGAAAAAATGGGGTCAATTTCAAAACAGCGCCATAAAACTACTAGAGGCTGATGCTGCAGTTGAAAAAGAGTTGAGAGAACTGTTTAAGGAAGAAAATGAGAGTAAGTATTTACCCGAATAAGGAATTTTCTATTTAAGGTTATTCTATCCCCATGCAAACTGTTGTTTATATATTTTTGTTAATTTATAGTTTTCTTTAAATTATAACTAACAAAATGATCCTATGTTGATTTAATAAATGAATTTAATAATAAATAATTAATTTAAATTAATACAGTTTGGCGATAACAATGACCGATTGAAAAGCTTACTATAGTGCCACAAAATTATACTCTATTAGCCCATAGTTGGCAAAATTTAATTTACGTATAGGAATCGTACCCCCTTCAATAACTTGACTATGGGTGTTATTCTGTGTTACAGTGTAATATTGCTAGGCTATTGTAAACAAATTCCTTGGTTATTAAAGCAATAACTTACATTATTTTTTTTTGTTTTAGATATCCGTGATTTGGCGCTTTGCAGTTCGCTCGCTTACTGGGAGATCAAACCACAGAAAAGAGTGCAGTTGAAAAAGAGTTGAGAGAACTGTTTAAGGAAGAAAATGAGAGTAAGTATTTACCCGAATAAGGAATTTTCTATTTAAGGTTATTCTATCCCCATGCAAACTGTTGTTTATATATTTTTGTTAATTTATAGTTTTCTTTAAATTATAACTAACAAAATGATCCTATGTTGATTTAATAAATGAATTTAATAATAAATAATTAATTTAAATTAATACAGTTTGGCGATAACAATGACCGATTTAAAAGCTTACTATAGTGCCACAAAATTATACTCTTATTAGCCCATAGTTGGCAAAATTTAATTTACGTATAGGAATCGTACCCCCTTCAATAACTTGACTATGGGTGTTATTCTGTGTTACAGTGTAATATTGCTAGGCTATTGTAAACAAATTCCTTGGTTATTAAAGCAATAACTTACATTTTTTTTTTTTGTTTTAGATATCCGTGATTTGGCGCTTTGCAGTTCGCTCGCTTACTGGGAGATCAAACCACAGAACACTTGAATGGTGTCTTGAGACACCCCCCATGATTCCAAAACCTCATTCAGCTCTATTTTTCACTATTTTCAAATACAAATCACAGGTACTTTAAACAAAAACGAACGAAGCGCACGCACTCACACTTATTATACCCTGTATATTCGTTTTCAATATTTGTATTATTTTAGTAAGAAAAAACTATTCGTCATTTGACATGATAATAAATAAGTAATGATTAATAACTCACCTGTAAGTGTCTATAAGTATGTTATTACTTATAGACACTTACAGGTGAGTTATTGTCTTGAGACACCCCCCATGATTCCAAAACCTCATTCAGCTCCATTTTTCACTATTTTCAAATACAAATCACAGGTACTTTAAACAAAAACAAACGAAGCGCACGCACTCACACTTATTATACCCTGTATATTCGTTTTCAATATTTGTATTATTTTAGTAAGAAAAAACTATTCGTCATTTGACATGATAATAAATAAGTAATGATTAATAACTCACCTGTAAGTGTCTATAAGTATGTTATTACTTATAGACACTTACAGGTGAGTTATTGTCTTGAGACACCCCCCATGATTCCAAAACCTCTATCAGCTCCATTTTTCACTATTTTCAAATACAAATCACAGGTACTTTAAACAAAAACAAACGAAGCGCACGCACTCACACTTATTATACCCTGTATATTCGTTTTCAATATTTGTATTATTTTAGTAAGAAAAAACTATTCGTCATTTGACATGATAATAAATAAGTAATGATTAATAACTCACCTGTAAGTGTCTATAAGTATGTTATTACTTATAGACACTTACAGGTGAGTTATTAATATATTATAAGTGTCTATAAGTATGTTATTACTTATAGACACTTACAGGTGAGTTATTGTCTTGAGACACCCCCCATGATTCCAAAACCTCATTCAGCTCCATTTTTCACTATTTTCAAATACAAATCACAGGTACTTTAAACAAAAACGAACGAAGCGCACGCACTCACACTTATTATACCCTGTATATTCGTTTTCAATATTTGTATTATTTTAGTAAGAAAAAACTATTCGTCATTTGACATGATAATAAATAAGTAATGATTAATAACTCACCTGTAAGTGTCTATAAGTATGTTATTACTTATAGACACTTACAGGTGAGTTATTGTCTTGAGACACCCCCCATGATTCCAAAACCTCATTCAGCTCCATTTTTCACTATTTTCAAATACAAATCACAGGTACTTTAAACAAAAACAAACGAAGCGCACGCACTCACACTTATTATACCCTGTATATTCGTTTTCAATATTTGTATTATTTTAGTAAGAAAAAACTATTCGTCATTTGACATGATAATAAATAAGTAATGATTAATAACTCACCTGTAAGTGTCTATAAGTATGTTATATTCAAAATATTATGTTTGTGTTAAAATACGTTCATTTCGACTTTTTTAACTTCAATTATTTACTGTTCTTGATCGTGTTATTTGATTTATTTTTTTAAATAAAACCACTACTAATTAAAAAACTTGTTTTTTTATTTCTATAAATGATTTATTTTTTAGGTAGGCAAATAGACAATAATTTATTATAGGTTCACTGTTGTTTCAATCAGTTATTAGTAGATATTAATCTAATGGTTGAATTACTGATAAAATTAAGCTTAAAACTAGTTTTTTTGTTTATGTGATTAAAAAATTAAGCAGGGAAAGATTGTAAAGTATTATTTGTCTTTGGCTTACATATAAATAATGCCCATTTTTTACTATTGGCAACAGTGACAACTTTGTATAATTTTGGTTTAACTAGTTTTGAATTACTTGTAGCGCAGTTAACAGCGCTCAATATTGCTTTACTATTTAAAAATGGCTATACTAAATTAATATGTTTGTTGGATTGTCTTTCAGGTTTTAGTCAGACCAAATAAAATGTGGTTTAACTGCTGCTTAAAATTACTAGCTACAGCTGTTTACTATAATCAATACTAGTAATGGTTATAGTAAACCGCTGGACTAGTAATTTTAAACAATAGTTTAACCACTTCTTAGTTGGTCTTACCAAAATATAATAGTGAATCCAACAATAGTATTAGTGTATCCTACTCAGGGCGTTTGTTACTTTAACAGAAAATATTGGTCATAGTAAACAGCAGTATTAGTAATTTTAAACAGTAATTCAACCACTTTTGTAGTTGATCGAACCAAAATAGAATAGTGAATCCAACAAAAGTATAAGTATATACTACCCAAGGCGTTTGTTACTTCAACAAACAATATTGGTTATAGTAAACCACTAGCCTAGTAGTTTTAAACAGTAGTTTAACCACTTTTTAGTTAGTCTTACCAAAATACAATAGTGAACCCGACAAAAATTTAGTATATTGAACCCAAGGTTTTTGTTACTTCAACAGACAATATTGGTTATAATTAACAACTGCACCAGTAATTTTAAACAGTAATTCAACCACTTTTTAAGTTAGTCTAATCAAAATACAATAGTAAATCCAGCAAAAGCATTAGTATATCCTACCCAAGGCGCTTGTTACTTTAACAGACAATATTGGTCATAGTAAACAGCAGTATTAGTAATTTTAAACAGTAATTCAACCACTTTTGTAGTTGATCGAACCAAATTAGAATAGTGAATCCAACAAAAGTATTAGTATATACTACCCAAGGCGTTTGTTACTTCATCAAACAATATTGGTTATAGTAAACTACTAGCCTAGTAGTTTTAAACAGTAGTTTAACCACTTTTTAAGTTTGTCTAATCAACATACAATAGTAAATCCAGCAAAAGTATTAGTATATCCTACCCAAGGCGTTTGTTACTTTAACAGACAATATTAGTCATAGTAAACAGCAGTATTAATAATTTTAAACAGTGATTCAACCACTTTTGTAGTTGATTAAACCAAAATTCTATAGTGAATCCAACAAAAGTATTAGTATATTCAACTCAAGGCGTTTGTTACTTCAACAGACAATATTGGTTATAATTGACAACTGGACCAGTAATTTTAAACAATAATTCAACCACTTTTTAAGTTTGTCTAATAAAAATACAATAGTACATCGAGCAAAAGTATTAGTATATCCTACCCAAGGCGTTTGTTATTTTAACAGACAATATTGGTTATAGTAAACAGCAGTATTAGTAATTTTAAACAGTGATTCAACCACTTTTGTAGTTGATCGAACCAATATACAATTGTGAATTCAACAAAAGTGTAATTGTATCCAACCCAAGATGTTTGTTACTTCAACGGACAATACTGGTTATAATAAACAACTGGACCAGTAGTTTTAACCAGTAATTCAACCACTTTTGTAGTTGATCAAACAAATTATGAATTGGTTGTACCTACCAATTAACGTAGTTTCGTAAAAAAATACGAATATTGAATTGGTTGTACCAACCAATATAGTTTCGTAAACAAAATACAAATATTAAATTGGTTGTACCAACCAATATAGTTTCGTAAAAAAAGATACTAAATAAAACTAGGTTGTCACAACAAATATGAATTTGTTGAAACCATCAATAATAATTGTTACTGTTACAAAGACACAGTTAATTTAAGCTATAAATTTGTTAACTTTACTATTACTTACTAACTTTAGGTATTAAATTAACAGAATTAAATTGGTTACCGTAACAAAAATCTTGATTGGCGCTATTTCAACTTGTTGTTCTCGGTTAATCTAACCTATTTTTTCTCTCAGTGTAAAGCACGTCTCTTCTAGAATAAATAGTCCAATGGTATATTCCCACAGGACTGTGCGCTCACATTACGTACTGACACACGCGTGCTTTTGTGATGTAGATATCTAAACTGATAGACCTGAATCAACAATCAAATATTGATTTAAATTAATTTTAAAAAATCTTAGGAACCGGAAAATTCGAATTCTGAATAAAACACCTTCAATAACGGTTCTGTTTGGAAACCTTCTAAGCCCCAGATAGTATAAAAAAAGAAAATTAGAACAAAAAAAAACAAACTCAATATTATCAATCATTACCATCATCCTGCCCTTATCCCACGCTACATGACATCAGATTTTGTTCCTCCACTCACTTCTATCATTCGCCATCTCTGGTCCCTTTTTTCGTGCTCGTGTCATCTTTGACCCATTCCATCCAAGTTTTTCTACTCGATGTCAATGGTTTTTAAATTTTATGGACAGAATTTGCATTTACTGAAAAATCCTTTTCTCCAAAATTACACGATTATGTTGTTAATGCATGTTATTCGTAGCTTGGTTTAAAA